>JAPDSC010033274.1:217303-296102 GCA_026290005.1 Latrodectus geometricus
TTTTGTTGTTGCTAACATTTCAGTTTAAAAAAATAATTTATTTAAAAAGTTTTTATTTACTGTCAAAATTGTTCTGCACATAAACAATAAAACATTAGGATAAAAAAAAATTGAAACACATTTGGATAGGTAAAAAAGGATTTTACATATATTCTAAATTCGAAAAATCATATTTATATTCTAAAATATGGTGTCTAAATAGTTTTATATTTTGATTGATAATTTCCAAATTATCTTCACTTCGCAGAAGAAAACCGTTATTCTAAGTGGAGTGAAAACTCTGTACATTTCTAAAAAATTAATGTTGTTTTAAAACTACATTTTTTAAATCTGTATATATATATTATACACAAAAACTGAGAAAATGATAATAATTTAAAAATTAATTTGATCAAAATTGAAAATAAGTATTATATATTTATATAAGTTGATTATTATAAATTACAACAATTAGATAGTCTTTAACTAATGAAAATCTAACTGCGATTAAACGTAGAAAAGTATAACGTAATTTGAAAACTGTTGTATTCTTGTTGTCTCTTGAAATTTGTGTGGGAAAACATCTTTTAACACTTTTGATTTACGCTCGCATTAGTTAAATTAACAGTAACTGCTCAGTAATGAGTTCCCAAGCCACGATTTCACGGCAATCCGTCAATTTCGGGGCATGAAATTAAAGTATAGCAGTGAAGTTAGTTTCCCCAAACCAAGGGGTTCGAAATAGCGGGTAAACCCACAAAAATTTTTGTCCGAGTTAACACGGGATAACCAATTAAGGGACTAGTTAGAATAAACAGATATAACAGGCTTTGGCTAATCAACAACGTGTCAAATAATTCGTGTGGGGGGGATGTTCAATTTATTTCTACAAGGAAACTTTGAAATTATCCCAAGAAGCTCTATCCCAATACGATGGAAAGGTGCCATGGCTTGTAAAATAGTGACTAAGCTTTCAACTAGTCCCTGCTAATTTTCCTCTTTGGTATATTTGACAATGCTCTACAATTTGTGTGGCATTTTAGTACATCGGGCTAATAAAAGCTTTTGCAGATTCTGTATAGGTTTTTACAAAACGAATATGTGACATAAAATGGCTTATTAAGGATTTCCACCTAATAGGACAAAGCTAAATTCTTCGTCAACCTCAACGTAGTCAAAATTCTTGCGACGGCCTTGATAATTGTAAAAAACAGTTTTCTTCAATAGCATACAACATTCCCAAGACATGCACTGTGGAAACACACACTAGTTTTTCTTTGTTTCATAGAAAATTGCTGAAAAGAGACACTGGATTTCCTTATTACATTGACTTATTTTGGTTACATTTGTAATTCTGCAGTTTTGCTGAAACTGGTTTCAAACTTTACAATATTAAGCACAACAGTATATTGTCACATATTTCACAATATTAAGTGCAACATCATTCAAAACAAAATAATATATTCACAATAAAAAATATTTTTCCGACGATTGAGGAAAAGAGTTCGATGATTCATTCATTTGGTCGTCCAACCTATATATTTCTTCTCGTACGATTCTACAAACGAGAGAACAAATTTGATTCTTCCCCAAAAACTTTTCAAAATTTCATCATTCAACACTGTTTTGTTTCATGTTTTCAATATTAATGCACTATTTAACAAAATCATCTGTAGAATTAATTTTTTTTTTGATAGGGATTTATGAATGTCTTCTACAATGTCTTTTATTAGATATGATACCTTTTTTCTATTAGACATAAAAGGACTGACTTTTTTAAAAGTGTCGAAGGGTGTATGTAAGTCTCGTAGTTTCCTTTGAAGGTTGTACTTTACACTCTTCAGCTGTTTCTCCGTCTTTCAATTAAAAATTTTTAATTTTTTAAATATCACCAAAAAATCCAAAAAATTCGTTTTTCAGCATTTCCCAAGAAATTAAGATATTTTTATTGTTGTCCCATTACTGTTTTGTAATGCCATGAAAGAAATAAACATTAATAAGGTACATCATACCAGGCCATTTGTTGAATCAACTACTTGATCATACTCTTTAAGCTATTTCAGAGGGTCTTTATCAAGCTCTCCATGTAAGGTCGA
This sequence comes from Latrodectus geometricus, assembly GCA_026290005.1. Lineage (NCBI taxonomy): Eukaryota > Metazoa > Arthropoda > Arachnida > Araneae > Theridiidae > Latrodectus > Latrodectus geometricus. The sequence goes on from JAPDSC010033274.1 coordinate 219,379, forward strand.
GAAGCTTACATGTTTTTACGTGTTAAAAATAAAGTTTTCTCTATTTATCAAATACAGACTTTTTTTAAAAAAAATTATAGAAACTTCAGCTAAAAATCTACTGCTCTTTTTTCTTAAAAGTTACAGTTTTTAACTGATACACTAACTTTCAGTGACAGTTTATTTTAACAGAAAATTTACTTTTTCATTAATATAGAATTTTAACACTTCTTATTAATAAGAGATTGTTCTTAATGATTTGAATTACTTTCGATCAGAAATAAAATCGATAAGAAAAAGAGCGTCAAACAATTCCAATTTTTCAAGCTTTGCAATATGCACTTTTTGAGTTTTACCTCGAAGAAGATGTTTTATCGGCAGCAAATGAGATCTGGCTTTCAACTTGAAGTAAGAAAAAAACGGAAAAGAACGATCGACATTCAAAAAGGGCGTTGTTTCGATAAGTACAAGAGTTGTTGGCCGGTTAAAGGAAGGCAAAACACGATCCAAAGTCGCAGAATCCATTTTCTAATTTTCCATTTTCAAAAAAGAATTTCACAAAGTGTGATGCCCATGATCTGGAAACGTTTTTCGGAGACTGGAAATGCAGACCGAAGATCAGCACAAGATCGTAGACCAGCAACAACGCCCAATAAAGACCATTATTTAAGGCTAACGACTCGGAGACACTGAAATATGAATGCCACTTCTTCAACAACACCTTCTCACGGCTACTGATACCACAGTTTCGACAAAAAATATTTAATACCATCTTCACACTGTAGGACTGTATGTTTTCCGATATATGGTGTCTGTCTCGTTAACAGCAAGGCACCGTCAAGCAAGCAAGCAGTGGACACAGAGTGTGAGAACTGGAGGAGAAATGAATGACCCAATATTATTTCCTCTGACGAGTATCGTTTTTCATATCATCCTGGATATAGGCGTGTCTTCATCTAGAAGGAACGTGGCACTAGAAATAATCCTGCATTCGTACTTGAAAGTGTCGGATTTGGCAATGGAGGAGTGAGGGTCTATAATGGCATTAGAATTGTCGGATGTATCTTACTCCATATCACTCGAAATGAGGATATGATCGGTTACCTATATAGGAATGGAGATCTTCAGATATATTACAGTTCTTTATGCTACAGAAATTGGAAATGACTTCATGATAATAGACAACAATTGCAGGCCACATCGTGCGAACTAAGTGAATGATTTCCTTATGGAAGAAAGAGTCCTACGAATTTAATGGCCAGAGTATTCTCCGGAAAGAACCCAATAGAGCATATTTGGAACATTCTAGGCAGATGAGTTACAAAGCTCCTTTCACTCCCCCAAACTCTTGAAGAACTGGAAAGACTTCTTCTGGAGGAGTGTACAGAATACCCCAGTCTCTCAGTAATAGTATCATTGACTCGTTCGCTCAAAGGTGTTCAATGTATACCCTCTAGAGAATACGATTTTTTTAAGGAAATAACTTGTTTATTTGTTTTTTCTTTTTATAATCAAATGCTCTATAAAAGATATTTTTTTACCAAACAAATGTTATTATTGTCTCGTATAACTTATTACGATTGTCAATAATATATCAATCAACCAAAGGTTCTTTAGGTTCTAGATCAACCTCTAACCTCAATATTCTTTCGTTGTTTTGAGCAGTGTAATTTCTTAAATCAATTTATTACATCTTTAAAACTCGATGTTTAAAAATTTTATACATCTCATTAATAATGTGCCAATAGTGACTTTTGATCTCAGTAATAATGTGCCAGTACAAACTTTGCGAAATCAAAATGTTTTTACCACAAACGTTGTATACTTTTGGTTGTATTATTACTACTATTTATTAAAAATAATATCATTATGATGAATGTTGACATAAATTAAAAAAGCATAAAAATCACTTTTCTTATAATTCATTGGGATAATTTTAAAATAAATTTTATATTCCCATGTTAAAAAAAATTTTCTCTGATGTGTTAAAAGTATTTTAAATTAAATTTTTAAAGATTAATGTAGTTTGGATATTATATTTAAACAAATGACTATTATATTCCTATTGGAATTCAACTCTTTTCAAAAAATACATTAAAAATGGATTCACTTTGAAAATTTTAAATTATTCAATCTTCATACATGGTGTGAACAACGAGATTATTATTCTAAAATACTCTCAATTTCCATCAAATAATTCATATTTGTGTTGAACAAAGCCAAGCAGGCCATCTAGAAGTTAATTCCTTCAATTTGAGGATTCCTTAATCATATTTTTAGTGGTTCAAAATCCTCTTTAAGTCCTGGTCTATTCATTTCTCTTAAAAAATGATCGTAAACCTTAAACATGGCAAATATCTTATTTAACTAACACGAATTTCTGATTTTTCAAAATATTAAAAACATTGATGATATTTTTTTCTTATTTTTTTGTATTTATAGATAAAATGTTTATAATTTTAATTTTATTAATAAAGTTTGAAAATAATAAATGTATAACTGAAATATGGGGAAATAAAATTCCATAGATATAATTTACAGTATAATTTTAGATAACATCAAATCTGATGCTATCTAAAATTGTTATGAATGACTCACAAAGTAGGGTGTGTGATCGTAATAAATAAAACAACCGAGTGTGTAATAACGAAAAAAGGTAGCTTAAACGTACATACTATGTAAAAATGTATTCTGAAAATTTGCATATAAGCCAATTTTTCAACGGATTAGGAGAGAATAATTTTTACAAGGAGAGAAACAAGAATTCAAAAACCAGTGTTTAGAAAGATTTTGATTCCATAAAATAAAATTATAGCTATTGATTTTCAAATAACTCATTGCATTGATCAGTACCTTCAAAAGGGGAATTTGGGAAATGACCGATTCTTAAAACGGAATGCTGCTATATTTGTGATCTAACAGAAAATCGTATACCAATATAATTAAAGATCACAAATACAAAAATCCAATGCTTTTGATGACGCAGTTTCTGCTCGACAGGAACCGGATAAGAGAAGCGAAGTCTGTGATGATGTTTCAGTAAAGACAATGGATAATACTCCGAATAGGGTGGGTGAAATAAGGGGAGCAGTTTTAAAACTATCAGAAATTCTCCGACTAATCACTGAATAATTTTATGCATCCAATGTTATAAAAAATTTATATATGTAATAAAAATAATCACTTTTATAATTGCTAGGAATTTTAATAAACGAGAATTCGAACACAGAAGAAACTGAATGCTAAAATTCAGGGTACAACAATGTTCGATTATTCAGTGGCGGGTCACGTTCTTATCCGGTTTGTCAATTTATTTGAATAAAGAGCTATTTTTGGGTAAAAAACAATAGTTATATCAAATTTTCAAATATATATCATTTGAATAATTTAATGTTCTTATGTGACATCATTTAATATTTTATTGAACCGAATAAAAGATTTCAGTGAAATGTATCAGCGATGTTTGAAAATCTAAAGATATTTGAACGAAATTTGACATAAATAATAAGTCATAAGTAATAATTCTCTAAGAGTTTGATATTTTTGATATAAATTTGAAATAATGGAGTTAAATTAAGTTTATGAAGTTAGGTATCAATGATTTAGAAATGTAATTAATTGAATTTTAAAGTAGTACACATAACGGAATTAATTAAGTAAAATGAGAATTTGATTTCCGACATCAAATGAAAATTTACCGAAAATATGGCAAATAGATATGACGTCACGCTAAAGATTGAAAATTTAAAACGCACAATCAAAATATTTTATTTGGATAGTGAAATTGGCTATTGTCTCTTATATTCATGAGAAAAATCCTTTTTTCTTGATGAATTTTATGAAATCTAAGATCAAAATAAACTTGAAAAGGAATTGATTGTGAAACATGTTAAACTAATTAATAAACGTGAATATAAATGGTCTGAAAATAAGACACACAAAACAGATTTTCAGAAATTCTGTTGTGTGTGATTTATTTTCAGATCATTTATGTATATTTTATAAACTTTTTCATGAGTTAAAGTATGAGTAACTATGTCCATTAATAAGGAATATTTCTTTATGAGTATATTTATTCTTTGTTCATTCAAATACTTAATGAATGGGCATCATCCTATTGATATAAATTTTTTGACATTTATTCTTGTTTTTAATTTGGTAAAAGAAAAATTGTGGAGAAAAAATTAAGTGTAATAATTTTTAAAGGGTTTTAAAAGCATAAGAAAGAAAGAACTATCAAGCGTTTCTGTTAACAAATTTTCAGTGTCTCCAACTTATTTGTACACTTCTTTTAAGACACTCGGATTTAGTGATTACGGGCTAGTAATTAAAAAGTAACGAACAAAATCACAACCACTTTTCAAAATGGTTCACCATGGCTGACTTAAACATTGTGGGTAGACTCAAATAAGATTAAAAAAAAATGTGAGTTGAATAAAGATGCAATGGCTAATATAACATGCATAATATATCATATTTGTCCTCGAATGTATGATTTGCCTAGAAGTAAATCTTCTAGGTTATACTACATGTTACATGGGTAATAATACATGTTATAAAATATTTAGTTACATGAGTTATAATAGTTACATGTTATAGGGTATTCGTTACATGTGGGTAATAAATAGTTGTTTATTCATGACACAGCGAACGTATACAAAAAATAATTAACTTTATAATTTCTGGTCATATTTTCATATGAATACAAAATTTATTTAGGAATTTAACAGAACACAAAATCAACTTGTTTAACTAGGTTTGATAGAAATCACATATCTGCCTATTGAATTAGTTCTCTGTAATTCTTTTCTTCTCATTGTTTGAAGAGAACTCTGTTGCCAATGAGTGTTCTTTCAATTCCAAAAAAATAAGTACTGGTTTCACATCTGAAGTTATACAGCAAGTAACTCTAGGCTTCCGACGTGAACATTTGTAATGATTTTTGCGTTTGGTAAACCGCTGGAAACTTGGCTGTTTTATACTAGAAGATGGCAATGGCACTCAAGAAGACAGAAACTTTGCTGTTAACATTATAAACTTAAATTGTGGGAATATTGTTTTCCCCAAAAAGCATAAATCCCATTTTATTTCTCAAAATCAGACTATTTTTCTGAGAGTATCAGCCACTCTGATGTGTATCACTTATAACATTTGCAATGCATCACGTTCTGTTAGTCTTGGTAAGAGTTATTAACTCTTCTATTTCTTTCAAATGCTGTTTTGAATTGTATCCATCTTCTCATACAAAGCTGTAGTAAAAAGAACTATTTTTTTTTATAGAGATTTATCTAGTTTCCTTCATTATAATTTTAATGTGCAGGTGAAAATTTTGGTATTAAGGAGTTTCATGAGCTACAACTACTACTATTACAGATTGTTACTAGCAAGAGTAAACATTTTCTCTTGTAGTAGATAACTCAACAGACAATACTGAAAGGTTTCAGCTGCTTTTGTTTTTCAGAGGGTTATTTTAAGATTACTGTGTAGAACTTGTTAGAATATACTAAATGAAAAGTAGAACAATTGGAGCAGATATTCTATCGACAACTTGAATTTGTACTCTGCACATAATTTTGATGTAACAAACTAATCAATAGAAACGCCAATGCTAATGTCTAATTTTTTACATCGGTTTTGTTACTTATGTGACAAACCGTTTTTTACATCGATTTTGTTACTAATGTATTCGGAATCCCAGCTAAAATGGGAATTCAGAATGATATGGTAAGTTTCTAAGAAGCAATTTGGGTGATTGAAAAGTTTTTTTTATATGAAACCATTCCTTTATTTACCAGGGAAAATTACTTGCCAAAAATTGAAATTTGAACACCTAATGAAAATAGCAAGTTATGCTCCCTCACAGTGGTGTACTGAAATGAAGACATGGAATATATCATGGCTCGGGCACTGCTTGGAGAGGGGCACTAAATAATAGCTAGGACAAGCAAAATTTTTAAGAAAATTTCAGTTTTATTTTGATTAAAATATAAATTTTATTCAGGAAAATATATTTTAAATTTAATAGTTATTGTGTCATGTTGAAAATAAACCATGAATAGAGGAAGAATTAAACGGGGAAGAAGAAGGTTGTTGTTGGTGAAAGTCGAGGGAGAAAGGGACCTGGAGAAGCTTGTCATAAACGCGAAAATTTTCTTACTTTTATATTTTCACATTAATACTAAATATACATACTTTAGTTCATTTTAAAAAATGCGTTCCTTTAATCACGTTTTCAAATATTGTGTTTTTTAAAAAATTTAATATTTTGCTTAAAACTTTTGTAGTGTTGTAACATTATTTTGTAATACAAATATTGTGTACGTGTAAAGTACAAGGATATCTTAACTTTTTGTTTAAAAAATTTGTAAAATATTATAATGGTCAGTTCCATTTTTATGCACTTGATAAGTTTTTATATTTAGTTCTAAGGTTTTGTTCACTAAACTATTCGTATTGATGTTATGTATCTTGATTTATGGATTAATAATTTAGAGAGATTCCGAAAAAGAAAGCACACGAGACATAACTTATTTAACTTATGGAATTCAAAAACATTCACTATGTTCCTTATGAATGCTAATTTTTTTTACAGGATATTCCAATCAAGTTACATACATATGAAAAATTATACTGATCTAGCAAATAAACCTAATTCCTTCACAATATATAATATCTAGTTAATATTGTTTCGGTTGATAAATTTATCATTAGGACCTTTATGAATGTCATTTTTATTCAGAAATTCAAAGAAAAAAATTATTTCTGTAGAAATTTTAATGTACTGAAATATTATTTGTGACGTAATGAATTTTCTTGTTAGAGTTTAAACATTTTATTCAATTATCGTCGTACTTTGTTAATATATTTTTATTTCCTTTTATAAATAAAAATGAAATTTTAATCTTTTTTTAATTAAAATGATATAAAAAAATCACTCTTAAAAAAGAAAATTCCATAAAACTAAAAAATATAGAATTCATATCAGAATATAATTTAATAAAGAGCTCAAATCAGAATAAATTTTTTCAAAGGCCTTTAAAATTTTCATCGTTAAAAATCAATAAAAAACGGGTATAACCTAGTAAAAAAAAAAAAAAAAAAAAAAAAAAAAAACTTTCGAATAAAATAAACAGTGCAAAGTATTTCATATTTCAGTTTTAATAAATTACTATTATTATAAATATATAAGTTATGTTAATATCACTGCCATTTCGATTAAAAAATATGAGAATGGAATTACAGATAATCCATTCTCATATTTTTTAAATAGTGAATTTTCTCAGATAAGTAAGATATTAGGGTTTAATTTTTGAAGAGTATCTAGATTATTAGCTTTTCCATGTAATATAGGCTCTATACAATTTTAGAAAAAATGAATAAGGGATATAAGTATAATTATATTTAAATATATAATTAATACAAAGATGTATTCAAACCTATGAACTGTTGAACCAAAGAAAAGAGAGCTAACTCTTGGTGAGGTTTAATTAGGGACCAATAGTTTAAAGTTAATAATTTGATTCAGTGAAAAACTTGAAATAATAATATTCAATGCATCAGGTTTGGAAAAACTAAAAATGTTATAAATTTTCTATTTGCTGAGAATATTTCTCTGGTTGCATTAAAAAATATATAAGTAGATTACTTTGTTTATGCAGTTTAATATTAAACCTCCATTGGGAAGATTTTTATCTTCATAATATCGTATAGTGAAGATGTTTTCTCCGAACATGAAAATCGCACTTTAAATAATCCTTACTACACCGGTCTCCAAATATTAAAGAAACACATGTTTTTCGAAGCTCGCGCGCGCGCATCATAAGAAAATAACACGATAACAATAAAATTTATAGTTTATATAAATGATAAAAACGAACTTATGTAAATTTTTGGAAAAACGTAAGCTACCAATTTTTGGTGAAAATTAACAGACATACAGTGTTCCCTCGCCACTTCGCGCTTCATATTTTAAAGCTTCAGTGCTATTTCAAAAATATTCATAAAAAAAAAGAAAATAACCTAAGTAATATGTTCAAAAAAATTCAAATTTATTGTCACTTGGTCATTGCAGTCAGTATTTAATCTCCAACTGTTTACAAAACCAAAATTTCAATATTTACGATGCAAAATTTCATCAACTTTCCTTATTTGAGGAATTTCAGGTAACAATTTCGGAAATGCGATTTGATTATTCGGAGCAAATAATTTGTTTCTTAACTTATTTGAATATTTCAGGGATTCACAACTTTTAAGCCACATAAAATTACATAAAATAATTTTTATACCTTTCCATTTGAAACTGATGAAGCTCCTGCTTATCAAAACAGAATTTATGGATACAGATAATTCTGACTTATAAAAATCTAGATTCAGAATTTTAGGTTTTCTTAACACTGCCGAAAATTCTCGCTAAGAATTTGTTACACTAAAAATATAGTGCTAAGAATACTCTATCGTGTTTAATAATCCCTATTAATGCAAGCAAATATTTATGAATTTAAGTAAATCAAAGTTGGAAACTAAATTGAGAGATAAATTTTTGAAATCTCTGTTGTTAAGATTGTTAACAATTAGATGTAAACTCAAAACTTCTCGGCAAAATGGAGATCTTAGATTCCTATGTAGATATTTATGTAAACCATGCTTTCCAATATTTCTGACTGACTTGGAATCTGAGTTTCTTATTTCGAATAGAAAAAAAGCAATATTTTCTAACGTTATTCATAAATTATCAAGAATTTTGAAAGAGTATTTAGTTTTAATATTGATAACCATTTGTCAAACATTCAAGAATTGAAGAAATTGCATTTAATCTTCGGTGACACTGTGAATTCAAAATCCGGTGGTTAAGTTCATTTATCGAGTAAAAATCATTTATTAAAAGAGAAAAAATTTACAATTATTCTAATATATGAATAAAAACAGAATATTATTTGATTAGTAATTATTTTTAAAAATTTTGTAGATTTTTATAAATGATTGTATTATTTGATACTTTCTATTGTACCAGGTTTCAATTTTGATTTTGGAAAATTTGCCTCTTAATTATTAAATCAATTTTATTTTCTAAGATTTAGAGCTGTAAAAAAGAAACAAAAATTTTCTTTTATTCTACATTTATGGTTAAAGTTGTTTTTATGACACCAATTTTTAAATTGATGCCATAAATAATATAATATAAATCATCTAAGTGTTATCCTTGAAACTGAACGCTGTAAAGTAAATAGTAAATTTAATTAAATTAATAATAACGAAAGCTTAATGAAGAATTTTTAAAATAAAATTAATGAAGAAGCAATTTACAGAAAGAAATTGTCTCCACAATTCGTTTTATATAGGAAAATTAAAATATTATTTACTTCAATAGTTTTGAAATATTATATAGAAATTTATTATTTCTAAAATAAATCACCGTACATAAATCAAATATTATGGAAGCACAATGCAGGATAAAAAATGGGTGATTGTAGAGCAAGACTTTGAAAGTATGTTTAAATTTTGCCTTCTCATCACACCAAAACAAATAATTATTTCATATTTGTTAAAAATTAAAATCTTTGATTCCTTATATTTCATATATTATCAATTAAACTGAAATTTTTTTACTGGGTATTTATGTTATTTTTCCTTTAAATTTTCCATTTACACCTTACATTAGAAGATTTTGCAAAAATATTATTATGTTGTATTATATATAGATGACATCTGCTCCAAATCTCTGAAAGGTCATCCATTTAAGTGATTCCTTTACAACCAATCTTTTTAAGCACACAAATCTATGGAATATATTGTACATAAACCGTAACATGAATTCTTTTAAGAGATTCTTCTATGGCATTTATTTAAGGACTAGTCAAAGATGTAGCATATCGACTCTTGTTTATGCGTTACATTTGAGTATCGATAAGATATGAAATTTAATTCACCATTCAATAAGCACTGATCTTGGCTAATGAGATAATCGTGATTTTATTTCTTTCTATAAAAGAAAGTAAAAAAATATTTTTAAAATTCTCTGTGTATGAACATAAAAGTTTATCTTATTTCTCTTAGCATACGGTAAAAAAGGAAAAGAAACTGAGTTTTAAGAAAGAGAAATGAATTTTCTTCTCTAGATCTCAAAGAATTCTGTTTCTTCTAACAATTATTTCCATAGTATTATGTCTGATGTGTCTTACTTGTGTTATAAGTGTTAACTTGTTATTTTTACTTGTGCTTAGTATCATAAATAACATATTTCTGTTATAGAAAATGTAAGTAACCTCCCGTGTTAATGAAGTTGACTATAAATATCTTAAAATTATCTAAATATAGCAGATCAATTTAATTTGTCTGCATTCTCTGAGTTTGCAATTTCAGAGCTTATGATAGTTTTATTCTATGAAAATATTTTTTTTACGAGTTAATAGTTATTTATATTATATAATAATTTCTTCAGCAAGGTATTATAATGAATGTAATTTTTCACTAAAAAATACTAGAAAGAATTTCTTTAAGGTTCTGTGGCGCGGTCTTATGAATGAGCTTACGTTTCTTTTTAATGAGCTCCATTGAGCGTCGCTTCATTCATAAAAACGTCAGCGTGAGAGGTGGCTTCCTGTTGGCGCTGCGAACAATTCGAGTGGAGCAGTTGGTCGGAAGCGCACTGTCTCGCTCTGCGCGCCGACGGTTGGAGCCATGTAAGAGGCTGTGTCCTTGCGTAGGCTCCATGGAACAAGATGGCGGAGAGACTAATGGCCGGAGCATAACTCTCGCCCAGCCGAGGCCCGGTGGGGCTCGCAGACTCAATGAGTACGTCGAAACTCCCCGTCGATGCAAGGATCCCGTCCAGGAGGCGAAGGGAGGAGACTCGATCATCTGCCGGCAGTGCCGACGCTGCAGATGCGAAGCCTGCCGCAGCCCGAGGCACTTGCCTCAGAAATGGATTTGCAATGACAAATGTTTGTGCTCAGCCTCCAACCTTGTGGATTATTGCTCGTGTATGTGTTGTGTCAAGGGGCTTTTTTATCACTGGGCCAAAGACTACGAGATGGATACCGACGTTTCTTGCGCCGATCAGCCCTGCTCATGCTCCGCTCACCAGCGGTGGCTGAGGTGGGCATGCTTAGGCTGCCTTGCTTTGCCCCTTCCTTGTCTGTGTTTTTACTGGCCCTTGAGGGGTTGCATCAAGGCGTGTGAGGGCTGTTATTCCAGATGCTCTGGGCATGGTTGTACGTGCGCCCCACCGTTCCGGACTGAACCGCCCGAAAAACAACTGTTGTCCGACTGTTAAATAGAATCTATTTTTTCAAAATCGCTTGGTACCAAAGAGTTTAGCTTCACTATAACTTCTGTCATTTTGTATGTATGTGCTTTTTGTTCACATGTGCGAAACTCAGTGATTTTATGAGATGAAGGTGGAAATCCGGGAAGCATACGCAATACACAATTCTCATAGGATATAATTTTATCGTAAGTTTATTTCATTTGAATCATAGAAACACAAGCGAAATTTTATTTCAAAGCATAACTCCTATGTCTGAATAATTAATATGCATATGATTTTAACAAAAAGTCAATAGTTTCTGTTTTGTTGAATTTTGTAACTTTTTTAACATTTTCATTCCAATGAAATCGTTATATGATCATTTATAATTAATTTTTGTTTATTTTTACAATATTTCAATACTAAAAAGATAGCCTAAAATTCAAATGTCTGCATAAATTTGTTTTATTTAAAGCAACGTTTACAATAAATAGGATTCGCTGCATTATTAAATAATACTGTAATATGAAAGTTTTTTATATTATATTTTAAATGTGATTTAGCTGTCACACATTATTGATAAATGTTAATAACTTGTTACATGACTGTGATTACATCAGATAAATATTTTACAATATGAATAACTTAGATTCTAAGTTTGCATTTTGATAACTACGTTTATCTAAATAATATAGGCAATGAAATGCATCATTATAGCATACCCAATGACTATGGTTTATATGTATACATTTTTAGGCAGTTATTTTCGAACTTAAAATACCCCTATGTAAGAATTTATCAATTTTCGATATAAACTATAAGTATAAAAATATTAACTTTAAGTGTCAAATTAAGAGTAAGTCAAAGTGGGATTACATTTGTAATAAGTGATATACTCAATTAATTTCTTTAGTGATTTAATTCTAGTTTCTTTGAAATAAATATAAACCTAGTGTTGCATTATTGTAGTTTAAATAATTTTATTTAAATAATAAGTAAAATAATTTTATTTTGCTTTGATTTGTTCACATCATTGTTTCTTTCACAGGGCAGATTTTATGACAAAATGAACATAACTCATTTTAGTTAAATTTGAATTTTGTTTATCTTACCCCCGTTTTTGAATTCCAAGGATGGGTTCAATATACCACTGCGCTGTAAGTCTTTCCTACCCTCGTTTTAAATTATTTTGCTATCTCATTCATTGTTCTCCTTTTTTCACAACATCCAACTTCTACTAATTTTAAAATGAATTAAAAACTTTAATATTAGTTACATGAAAAAAATTTATTCATGTTCTCATATTACGAATCTTGTGTGCTTTTTTTTAAGAGTGATGAATTTTTCTTATTATTTACTTAAAAATTACAAATTTTTCTTATTATTATTGATTTTATTTTTAAACATCAAACTATATTTTTATGCAGTTTACAAAGTTAATTATAACACATATAAGTAAATGAAATGAGAAAAAGACAGTTCCTCAGATTTTGTAAAATATTATGTAAAAACTACTCTCCCTCTCCCTGAACGATATTTTTTCATTATTTCTTCTTTTGTGAAAGCCATTGTCTGTTAAATTTATGGTATATTATTTGCTCTATTTCCGAAAAATTCCAAAAATATCTATATATTTGTAAAAGTATCTCTAAATTCTTTCTTAATCTTTCACATTCAATACCTTTTCCTTATCCAACTGTAAATTGATTTCATTGTTTTTAAACTTTATATATTTTTAAGAAAATCGATTACATTCAATGAATGATTGATTGCTGTATCTTGCAGATTTTTTTTTTTTAAAGCAGTTTTGTCTATTTTTGTCATTAGAGATCAAATTTTTAAAAATATATTCTTGAAACATTTTGTATCAGATTTCTTTTTTAATAATGGTTTCAAGTGACATTCATTTCAAGTGAGAATTTTCAGTAATTTTGTTAATGAGATTACGTTTTTCGCGCGCATATATATGCAAAGTAAAATTAATTTCTGATTGTGTTAAATTAATTAAAGTATAAGTTAACTTTTAAAACATTGCAGTATATCATCGTGCTTATAATTTAAAAAATGTTCAGTGAAAAATGCGTTTGGATTGTTTGAAATTTTTCGCTCTGCTCAGTTAGAAGATATTTCGTTTAATAAATCGTCATTATGTTGTTTGTTTAAGCATATCGTTTATTTTTTTTATTTAGCTTATTGTGTTTTAAAACTATTGTATTAACGTTTGTATATTTTTTAGATTATAAAAAAATGTTGAGCATTTATTTAAAACTCCGCATTTCAGAGCTACAGTTAATTTTTTCACTAGTAAAAAGTATTTCACTCCAAAAAACCTTTTACAATATTTTTAACCTTCAAGGAAAACCTTAACACCGTTTGTGAAATTTGCGTCTATGATTTCGAAACAGCATATTTGTGTGATATTTATTAATAAAATGATTTTCAATTACGTTTTATATTCCTTTCAATTAAAGCATTATTGCCTTTTCCTTATTTATTTATAATTCCTAACATATGTATCAATTATGTAAATTGCGGATATTAATCAAATCGCAATTTTTGAATTTTATTTTAAGTTGAGTTTTTAGGAAAGAATGATTTGTAAAGAGCATGAAATAATGTTTAATTATTATTCGACTTAGTCTTTTACATAATTCAGCCAGTTTCTTTGTGTGAAGTATATCCAAATAAAATTATAACAGATCAGGTTTAACGAATTAAGTGTAAAACTTAAGGGAAATAGCAATGAATATTTTATTATTGCACATATTAAATAAAATCATATGCTCTGAACATGATATAATTTTTTTTTAAATTCTATTCCTATTTTAGTATAGCATATTTTTGTTGATTGTCCCGAACTGATTTAAGGGATTTTTAGAAGAAAGTTTTGCTAAAGATTCCATTCTAAGCGTGGAATTCCACTGAAATCCCTGAATTTCTCTACCGATCCTGAAATAGTTATTTTGCTGGCATCTTTTATTAATGTCCATATAAGGAATAATGCAAAATTTATAGTCGATGTAACATTGAAAATTGTAGTTTAAATACTTCGAAATAATCGCAAAGAAACAACTTTGTTTTCCGATAGAGTCAGTGGAATTCCAACTTGCGTCATTGTTGATGGAATGGGAGCAAACAATTTGAGAACACATTTTTTATTCAATTAATATTGTTAATAGAGGTCTCTTAAGCTGAATGACCTGAATTCCCTTCCTTTCATTTTCTTAAGCTAATTGGGAAAATTCCTTTATTAGGATGTAATAATCGAGTTTTATGAATTTAGAAAAATTAATTTACATTAAATAATAATGTTTAATAATTTGAACATTACAGTAACATCCAATCGAATTTGTAAGAATTTAAACAGGAAAAATAGTATTCTTCTTCTAAGCAGTTCTTGTTCTTCCAGCTATAAATCATTAGAAATAAGAATGTATATAATTTAAAAATATATCTCAGGAAGCATTTCCAAATTTTTTCTAAGTGTCCTTTTTCTTTAAATTTACTCCTAAGTAGTGGGGCTGTCTCTCTTTCTCATGATGACATAATTTAAATATTTTAAAATGAATCTATTTTAACTACTATATATTAACTACTTTATATTTAATTACTATATTTAAACTAAATAATTGTAATAAAATTTAGTAATAATTTTAATGAATCTCTAAACTTTTCTTATTAGTGTTGTCTTAAAGGTTTTGTGTAATGAGTTTTAGTGCACATTTTCTATGTCTCTACTGTTATTAACTAATTTTATAGCAGTTGTTTATGCAAACCATAACATTAAAAAATAACATATAAATTGAATAAAAAATAACATATGAATATCATATGAATTGAACATGTTATTTAAGAAAAACATGAATGTGTTTAAAATTAATTATGTTTTAAGGGAAATCACATCGGGGTATCATTATTACATAAGAAAGAAAGAACAACTCTAAGCATTGCTTTCTGTTCACACTGTGATATTGATACGCACTTTTTGCGTGCTTTCATAATGTTTTACATGTTAATATTTTACAAAATTTAATTTACAACTATTAGTAATTAGTTAATAACAATTAGTAAATTTTATATTAATCTTAGATTTACTGAAGAATCAATCATGATATATCGCTACGAATCCGAATAAAATATATTTAGTACGTCGTTTTAATTTTCTTAATAATTTCGCAAATTTTGTTTAGTAAATATGTTGCCAAAACAGTTACTAAACGTAACTTTAATATGGTAATCTAAATTCTCTCAGAACATATGCGTGAATTGTTTCAGTGGTCTTATAACGAAGGAAAAACTTTTTGTTTGTTTGAAAGACTTTTATGGTGTTGAGATGATAATGGGAGACACACATAGTTTTAAAAATCTGCCCAATTTCATTCTTAAATATTGAAATTTCATTTTCAAGGAGTTCATGTTCGAAAAAGTTAAAATTATAAAAAATATTCGCTCGGAATTTAAACTTGTTTTTCCACAAAATACATTCGCCCCAACTAGATTTTCTTTACAGTTTGTTGAACAGAAAAAAAAAATATCTGATGAAATGTTGAATTGGTGTCGATTTCATGTAATATTCTTTTAAGTTTCCAATAGTATATACAACGTATGTGAATTTCTTGAATATTTTAAAGGCAAACTGAGGATTTCTTGAATTCAGAAAAGTAATCAAAAAGTAGTCATTGCTATCAAGGGGTCAGTCTTGTAAATAAGAGAATTTCGAAGTTTGATTTCCTCGTGAATGATTTGATTTGATAGATTTTTTATTGGAACATCAAAAACTATATAAATAATATTTTTTAGTATAAATTTTCTGGTGTCAAATTCAGCCCATATTTTTTTCAAGTTTCTAAAATGTACCAAACTTAAGAATTCTTAAAAATATAAATTAAAAGTTTCATTTATTTTCAAATAATCAAGTAGTTTCCTTTATCATTACAGAACCTTAGAATGAATTTCACAATAGCACCTTACACTGTATATTAACACATACAATACTTTTTTCATAGCCCATCCTATATCATATTTTGGCTTATTTTATCATTTATTTGCTTAAAATTAACGCTGAAAATAAATGAATTTTTTTAGAGATTTCTTTCATTATGAATGAATTTAATTTCATTGCGTTTTAAAATATTTTATATGAAAATATTGCTTTATTTGGCATATATATATATATATATATAATTAAAATGGAGAAATTTATAGTAAAGACTAAAAATTAAACTATCGAATATATATTGTCATAAAATATGAAATTTTATAAGTTTGATTATAGAAAAACAACTTATTATTAATGTAGGGTTAAATTTGTTTTCACATTTCCTTTTAATAAGGCTCAAAACGTTTCATTTATTAAAAAATAGAAAAAAAGAAGGACGACATCAAAAAAGAGCCAGCAGTTTTTAGAAGCTAGGACGGGTTAGAGAGAAAGCACTTCGTTGCCCTTGAAGAGACCGGAAATTTGTCAAGACTCTTGCGCAATTTTAATGCAAGGACAAAGTTGTAGCGTATGTTAATGCTTAACGGGAAGAAGAGACTGAGGTGGTGTGTGTGTGTGGTGATTATAATCATACCGGGGACGTAAAATTTTCGATTCTTTTTTTTAACTTTGGAAAATGTCTTTCTCAAGCATATACAGTTTTCGCTTTACTATATATTTCACTTCACAATTGCATATAATATTTATATAATTTGAAGGAAAAAAAAATTGCAGAAAATTTACTCAAGCTGTTAGAAAAACAAAACACGAAAATGTTCCCTGATTAAAAAAAAAAAAATTCATTTTATTGAGAAAATTGGCCCTCATGAAAAATTTCTATTTACGATATTGTTACGTTATTACTATATCTAAGAAAAAGTTATTTGTTAATTTGGAACGGGTGGTAAAAAATAAAATCAGAAATAATTTAATACATACACACACACACACACACATATACATTATTAACACTAGCACAAAACTGCCATTTTCAGCTGACGATATTAGTAAAGTGACTCGACATAGCATTTCTTTTTTAGTAGACGATATCAGTAATTTAATACGAAAAACGTTTGCTGCACTCTTTCATCAGACGATATACAGCAGAAGTGAAAAATATATATTTTCTTTTTGCTTTTCAAATCATTACATTCCTATACATTTTCCCAATTTAAAGACTAACGAAACAGTTATATATATATATATATATATATATATATATATGTATGTATGTATGTATGTAATGATTGCGTATTTATTATAATGAATTCCAATTGTATATTGTATTATTGTACATAATTATTTTTAGAGAAACTTATTCTTTGCTTTAAGAATATGCTATATAAAATTCGTAAGAATTACATAAAACAAAAGTGCCTGCTTTGTAATGGAAAATTAGTTTTTACAGTTAGTGCTTAATTTCTTAAAGTAAAATTTTCTCTACTTTTGTGAAATCATTAATGATTTGATGAAATCTTAAAATATTTCTTTGCAAATGTTTCATTGGTCTTATTCTTATAGTTATATTTCATTAAACTTCATTATTTAGAAATTTATAAAAAAAGATTGACCAATCAGGAAAGAAAATATTAAAAGTAAAATTTATAGAAATAAAAGTAAAATCTTGTTCACATGATATAAATGGCCATTGATTGGTGTCGTATCTCAGAGATCACATAAGGTCAATGATATCCATCATCATGCCTTGTTTTTCTCCATTTTATTCACTTTCAATTTTAAATCAGTAAATTTTTCTTATTGCATTTTAATCGAAGTATTCTTTTCTAATTTCAAGTGTGTACAAAATAATCACTGCGACCCCAAAATAATGTGCGGTTTCTCAAAGAATCTTCTCAACGGAATTAATCTTAATCTTTTTATGGAGGGTTGTGGGAGCCAGCTACAGGAAATGGCTCCACATGAATGGAAGGATTTTCCGGAAGTTGTGAATTTGTTGTGATGCGTGACCCAACTAACAACTGCCTGTTTTACTGAATGGAGAGTTTAAGAAATATAATTACATATGAATTATTTTTAGATTGTGCTCTAAGCAATAGGCAATATTAAAACTGGAAACACTGCTCTATCTGAAATAAAAGAGATTTCTGCTTTGAAATACATAGCAATTCCAACTGAATTACTTAGACGTAAACATTTCACAGTAGTACTTTTACTTTTAACGAAATTCGATACATTTTTTTTTTCATGTGAAAATTTTAAGGAGTTTATCATATGCTTGACATTTAATAACTTTCCGTTAACAGTGTAAAAAAAGTGGCATACAAAATAATTTAATCTTAAAACATTGAATTAAATATTGATTAACCTTTTCTTACATTCGTCATATTTTGATATCGAATTTTAATTAGCGTCCAAAAAAGAAATGTACTGTAAATTGTGACACAATTTGAAGGATGATGTCGTGTTGTGGTACTATATTTAGGGTGATCTTTTCAATGTTTTGGCATATAGCTCATATTGTATTTAATATATCCTGTGTTTGATTCCATAGATTAAATATTGTTATGAAGACGGTTTTATGTAAACAAGTTGATACTCTATTTCTTTTCTTTTGTCCAACGTTCTTTTATTATATTTCTCACTTAATTTTGAATATTCATAGCTATGCTATTATTTGAAAAGTTAGCATTTCTTATAGTTTTTATTTCGGATTGTCTGATACTTTCTTTCAGTAGTTATTCTTTTTAGCTATTAATAAATATAAGTTTTACAGTTTTGTTAACTGTGGTATTTAAAAAGGATCACAAGCATTGTAGAAATAAAATCTTCATATTTTATTTCTATGCTGTTACATTAATCTTCATTTATAAATCCAAATGGGCATTCTTCAAATTGCACTAATACTAATTGATCTTAATCTAAAAATTGTTATTATTTTCTTTTTCGTTTGGCCATTTTGTAGAACTTACATTAAATTTCTAAATTTCATAGCTTTACATGTATATATTATATACATATTCATTATACAATACCGATTATCTGTGAGCATTTGGCTCTATCTAAATTCAAAAAAAGTAAGAAACCCTCACCCTATTAAAGAAATTTTATTCCCTCATAAAAAAAGGAAACTTTGAACTGTGAAAAAACAACAATTTTATTATTTACAATTAAATAGTATGTTTATTAAATAAATAAATGCATATTTGTGTTGATGTGTTAACTCCAAAATAGCTGACACAATTTATCAGAAATCAACTACTTTTCCTATTTAAAAAATTACATAAATGCTGTGTGTTATTCTGTAAAATCGTATCCAACTGGGAAATTAATGATAGAACAATTTAAAATTATTATTCAATCGTATTACATTTCAATCGTATCTCAATCGTTTCAATGAATAGACAATAGATTAATTTTCCATCTAGAGAGATCAACTCGTTGATACTTTTGATAAGTTTGTGATGTAGCTTATCATTAGCCACTTTTTATTTATTTTACAAACTAACTTTTGAAAGCAATTTTGATCTTGTTTTCAGACTGGTTGGAATTGGGAATCACCTTGTTCTGTAAGAAGCGAGAAGCCAATCACTCTGCTCAAAGTACTCAGATGCTATCCTCTCAGAGTGTTTTTTTAATGGAAACAAAATTATTTTAACAAATAAATATATTATTTTGCTTGATTTCTTGTATTTTTACCAAATGTACATTCATTTGTGTAAGGAAAACTTACTTTAATATGAAGCCTATTAGAATTATAAAATGGGAAGTTTTCCCTTACATTACGCGGAAGTGTGTTTTATTTTGTGGTAACAGTTGTGTGTGTGTGTGCTAAAATGAATCTCATATTTGTAAAAAGGACATCTAACGATAACATTTAGCCTTCATAAATACTCTGAAAATGGTAATTACTGGTTTGGAGAGGAATAAATAAAAATCTTTCTGTAAATATTTAATAGAAAAGAAGTCGTTAAATACAATATTTTGAATATTATTTAATCAAAATAGTTGAACTCCAGAGACTATTTTTGAATGATTTGAATGGATTTAAATAAAAAAGATGAACTGTAGATAAAATATAGTTCATAAATTCTTATCTAAATTCAAACAATTTATCAGAATGTATTAAACGTCAAAATGTTTTCTGAATTTACTATATTTATATATGTCAATATTTATGGCTTATATATATTCGTTCCACTATAAATATTGCAGTTTATGTGTACATTTTCTAAAATATTGATCGAATGGTTGACCTTTTCAATTCTATAATGCAAAAACCTCTATCTAAATTTTACAGGAATGCTTTATTGAATTGTAAACTGCATGAAAAATTAAACCACCTCTTTCTTATGAAAATGAATTCGAAATAATTTAAGCCCGAACTCAGTTCAGTTTGAAAGAAATCCAATTCATACGTGAAATGTTTTTTTTTTTTTTTTTTTTTTTTTTTTTTTTTTTTTTTTTTTTTTTTAATGAGATTAACATGAGTACTATTAACGAGTTTAAAAAATATCAATATTTCACGATTTTATTACATTCTATACTTTATACATGAAATATTCGTGATAGAAAACATGAATTCACACTTTAAAATTGTAAATATTAATGTGAAAATAACATCTAAATTGTGTCAAGTTTTCGTTCTTATTTTAATTTAATAAGCACAATTTTAGAGTTGTAATTGCTAGAACCTAATATTATACAAGTTTATATTGATTAATGAATAACATCTCTTCGTCTTCTTTTTTTTTCGAAAATAGCTGCCTAATTATATTATGATTATTCTGATATCAAATAATGGGAAAAATATGTAAGCCGCATGTATTAAATGCTTATGAAACAACTTTTTTTAAGGATATATTTTTTTAGAATAGTATACCTTTAAATGATCCTATTTTTCATCAAAAGCAGTTATCATACACACTCCCGACCACTTACGGACGCAAAATCTAAGTTTTAATCAACGTTTTTTTTTTTTTTTCTTAAAATTGATTAAAATGCACAAAATTTTATGACGGGGGACTTGTGTGAGCTTCCCCATACTTTATTAACATTTTGTTTTATGTAGTTTGTTGCAACAGAATTGTTGCATCATTTGAATGATTTCTGAAATTCAAATTTCAGAAATCATTCAAATGAAAACCATTCTTTGTGGATTTGCATGTATTTTTAAAAAAAAGTTTTCTTAAGGCGGGTTTTCGTTCAAATAAAAAAACTATTTTCATCAATTTATTCTTTCTGGCTTTCACTAAATTACTTCTTTCAGCCGAGTATTGTTTTATATTATTTATTCTTTGACGCTTAATCCATAATTGCTTCTTTCCTCCATGCAATCTCTAATCAGTTGTTATCTTTTTTCCTGGCCTCTTGGGCCAGCTTATCTACGGTAGGCATAAATCTCAAGTGTTGCTTCTTATCAGTAAGAAAGGACAGCTCGCTGAAGTAGCTACAAAATATACTCTTCGAAGAAATTCCGGAAGTGATAAGCCAGACTTTTAATTAATATGAAACTGCTTTTTGATATTTCGCATAAAAAAATATTTTATTATTTTCCTGTATTCATTTGAATGCTATCCTGTGGGAAATAAGATGAAGATTTAAAAAGTTGCTTTATAGGATATTTTAGCTAGAATAAACGCATTAAAAAACTAAAAATGTAATATTTTAAACTTTTATTTTTATTTTTTTACAAATTTATAGAGTATTCCTCTGTTTAAAATATTTAATATCAGTTGGAATGATTCTTTCTTTTTCAGTCAATTATTGTATTTTCCATGAAGTATATATGAAAAAGGAATTGAATGAATGTCATTTCTTAAATATTAAAGTTATAAATTAAATAAGTAATCTTCGACTGAAGATTGTGTTCAAGAAAGATCTGTATATCTATTGCACTCAGCTTCTACAATTTCAAAGAAACATTATTAGTGCTTGCTTATCATTAGATGGTTTTTTTCATCATCATTTATCATTATGAAACTAAATTAAAGCCAAGCGGCTAAATAAGCATTGAGAATATTTGATATTAAAACTTAAATTATGTGAAAAATTAATAAACTTTATTTAGTTGAAATCTTGGATCAAACCATGCTCCCTTCATATTAGCTATTTTTCCAAATGCTGTTTATTAAGATTCAATTTAATAAAAAAAACATATTTTTTGAAGAAAAGTACTTGTATAAATATTTAAAATAATATATATTTAACAATGTAGTCATTAAAAGCAAATATTTGTATTTTTTAAAATTTGTATTGTATGCATAAACTTTATTTTAAATTAACAAAAGTGAATAGTTTTTGACGGTAATAAAAAATGATGTACCTTACAGTAAAACCAAATAAAAGAAAGGTGGTGTTTTAAAAGATAATCACATACTGTATTCAAATGCATTTTTTACTTCAAGTATATAAATAAATTATATTTTTTCTAAAAATATAATTTGAAAAATACTTTTGTAAACATTTATTGTGTGATTCAGCTGTATAAATTGAACTCTACATATTGGAAGGGTGAATTTGAATGCTAGCAATTATTTCAGAAATTTACATATATATCAGTCAATATATAGTTATACTATGCAATTAGAAACATATTATAATTGTGATACCTTCATCTGAATAGAAAATCTAATTTTAAAAATAAAACTGGTTTTTATATTCTGAATATAATTTAAGCATTAAATTCATTTTAAATTTCCAGCTGTTCATTATTTATAGAGTTCAATTTGTTAAGTTTTTCGCACATTTATTATTTGTAAATAAACAAAAATTTTTAACATCATTCGAACTAAATGTGAAATGTGCTTCATTTTCTGTCTCCCATTAATGATTTTTAGTATGTAACCTATAGTTGTATGGTTATAATGTATGTATATATTAGTGTTAAAATTTATTATAAAGATTATTTATTATGTATTATTTATGTGCGCTATATTTACATAACCTTTTTTAAATAAAGAAAAATGTTATATTTATTTTTAGTTGAGGTGTTAACTATATTTTGTCAATAAAATCCACTGTAGTTATTTTGTGAAATCTTTTGTGTCTTGCCTTTCAAGGTAACATATGTATAACATAACTACTCGATATAGATTGAACCTTTTTATATGTGCATTGTATATGTCATTTGACTCAGTTTTATTACAAAAGTTATATATTTTTTCAGAAACATCTGCTTTCTTTATGTTAAAAGTGGTTTATTCTAAAAATTGGTGTAAATCTTAGAAATAGGAGAACCAAGTTATTTGTCGACCATTTTTGAATTCTGCACAGCGTTACAGTAAAGATTCGTTTCATAAATTGAAAATGACTTCAGTTATAAAGGACCTAAGAAGAATGTATACAGTTGATCACTAATTTTATTCTATTATTTTAATTATGTTAGGTTATTAAAAAGAATTTTTCGTAAGAAAATTATTTATCAACAAGTTCAAATCCTGTGATACAAAAATGTATATAAGCATATTGACATTTTTTTATTTATTACAATATCATTTTTTCACAATCATGTTTATAATTTAAATAACATTTATTCAACAAACATTAATCTGTCAACCAAAACTTCAGCTTCGTTCTTATATCATTAAAATTATAGTTATCTTTTACAATTGGTAAACCAACTAGTTTTGAAGAAACGTTTTTTAAGCAGATTGTAAATGTTAAACCAGTGGAGATATCTTGATTTCATTATATGTATTCCTATGAGAGATTTCTTATTTTCAAATTGTTCAGTTTAACTTCCCAAAACTAAAAATACTCATCTAGAGCATTTGTAATTTTTTTGTGAAATTTGAAATGACATTAATTTTCGGAAGAAAGTATTCAACAGCGAGACAGTGACTTGGAAATGCAAGTTAAATTGCGAACAGTGAATATCCAAATTATATATAACTTTTAGTTACGAAAATTATATAGCTCAAAAATAAATTGTAAGAGGACTATGTTTAGAAAATATAAACTTACGTTACCGAATGTAGTCATTGAAAGGATGGTCTAACAGTCATACTATATTATAAAGAATATCGTTACAATGAAATATTAAATCGATTGAAAATTTCACTTAAAAAAATAATTGCATAAATTTGTACATCATTTGATGCTTTCAAAATATGATTTTTCGAATGAAAAAAATGTTGTCAACTCCATGCTCTAAATAATCTTTTTCTTTTATATCTTCCTCTTGAAATCTTTATATTGCTGACGCCTCTACTGCTCCTTTTGCAAGAAGACTTTTGAAGTGGCTAAAAATGTATCGTTGGTACACGCCGCGGCTTTTGTTCCGGAAATTGCGGTTTTTGTTTTTGATGAATGAGTTTCTTTGGGCTGCTCAATCTAACTTCGGATTCATATGTTGCAAGTAAAGTAACATTAAGGAATAGTATTTGGTTTAATAAAATTCCATTCATGAAACACAGAATGCTGTTTCATGAACGCAATTTTCTGAGAATGCAATTGTAGAAAATATTAAATTAATATTAAAATATTTAATAAAATTATTGTTTGTACTTGTATATGTGAAAATCACACTAATCTCAAAAAATATAGAAATTTGTTAAACAAAACCAATATAGCCTGATAACTGAGGTAAATTTCTATTTCTGATAACTTTCTGACTGTCCATATTTCTTTTCCATTAATGTTAATTGGAAATATTCGGAAGAAATTGTCTTAATTATATTGTTACAAAATACCGAATTTGAATTTTTAACTGCACCTAAAAATATTTATCTCCAAGGAATAAACCTTTATAGAAGTTAAATTATTGAAGGGACATTTATGATAAATAATCAAAGCAATTCTACAAGATTAAAATTTAAATAAAAATACAAGCGTGAAACTTAAAATCATAAATATTCACGACATGAAGAAAACTTCCTAAGTTTTGAAATGCAATGAGGAAATGCATTTTGTTGAAGTACCTTTCTTTTTAGACCTCCATTCTGCTGAAATGCCGAGGTCTGTACAACACCAGAAGACTGCACGATTGATTAATCGTTCACAGAGAATGTTTACTGGAAGAGGAAAAAATAATGTTTTCTAATAACACGGTTCTGTGATTAGTGTTTTAATCTTATAATCGTGCTATTATATCATTAAAATGTAAAAGATTTATAATGAATGTGTGTGTAAAGTTTGCTTTTAGTATACATATTTAAATAGCAAATACTTTGTACATTTTAACAAAATAAATGTTTTTCCATATTTTTGCTTTCGTAACAAAAATAACTGAAAGAAATTAAATGTGTTTATCAAATTTAAAAGAGTTTCCTTTCATTTGCTTCATGAGTGAATTCAACAGGAAATAATGGAACTATATCAAATCAAATGAATAATGAATTCTTCAATGAAGGTATATATATTCTTAGAAAATAATAACTTCTACTAAAGCTTATTTTTTGTGTTTTCTTATTACTTCTATTGTTTTATCAATTCTGCTTATTTCGTTTTATTAGGATTGTTTATAAAGTTGTCACGTTTTTCATTGATATTCTTTAACATGGTATTCCTTATATTTTTCATGCTAATACAGATTTCAATTATTAATATTATTATTTACTTTTTGAAAGTTTCCTTTCCAATTGTTTTTGCCTTATAAGTAATTCACTTCAGCTTATCTGGACAAAACTAAATTGAATTGGCAGAGATATAAAAATTGTCAACAAATTTTAATATTGCGGTAGTTAATATCCAGATTAATTTACTAATATTTGATTTATTTTATGTACGAAGTAACTTCAAAAATATATATGATTTTCTCAGTGAGTTTATGAAACCTATTAATAATGAATTCATTGCTTTTTTAGAGAAATAGAATTTAAATTTTTAATTAATGAATTAAATTTCATTAAACTTTAATTGACTTCTAAATACTTCTTTCTTCATTAAAATTGTAAAATAGGAATTTTTAATGAAACTCAGGCATCAATTTTCTAAAAAAGTAAATATGGAACCGTTGTACTTTAAGAAAACTATGATTCACTTATGTTGCTGGTATAGTCAAAATGCTAAAATATTTAAGAAAAATTGTAACAATACTATCTATATTTGCTTACATATTTTTTAAAAATTCTTGCTTCTTGACAACTTACCCACTGGTTAGTAACCGTCATTAAAATACTTGCAACAAATAATATGAAGTGAAATCAGCCTTTTTAGTTTCAATTCATTCTTAAGAAATATAAGTTTCGTAGTCTTGAAAAATAAATTTTCTTTTTTTAATCAGATTATCTCTTAAAAGTCTCTTTTAAGTGCAGATTATCTTTTTTTTTCTATTGAAATCAGCTTTTTTATTTTGTCATGTTTACTCCTCATCAAAAGATATCAAAATAGATACATAATTTTTTTTTCTACATGAATCTATGAATTCATTCATAACATTTGGAACAAATAGTACAGACTTTCATTTTGTGCGCCTGTCGATAGTAGACAAGAAAAAATTCTATCTGGTAAAAATTTAAAAAAAAATTTTTTTTTTTTGTTAACTGGTCCCTTGGAAAATTTCTAAATTTTATTTTTTATTTAAGTAAGAAATTCCAAAATGTTTTCCGAATTTAAATTCTTCAAAAATATGATCGATACTCATTATATTAAAAGAGTTAGAAATATGCATTTGATACTCTTTTCTCCTAGTTATTAAAGTTTGTAAATAATAAACTTTTGAAAAATGTTTTATAATAACAATGAAAATTTTGATTTTCATTCGTTTTTTATATATGTCGAACACTGTGGTATTTTATTGACAATACCGTTATGGGAATTAAATATTACATCATTTATAACGCAACCTCTAATCTTGATTATGACTTAACAAATAATAAGTATAAAAATTAAAGATATGTTTTTCTGTTAAATTTCGTACAAAGAAAAATATCATTTCCTACGTACTACATTTTTTACATTCGGCCTGAATACTGAATGATTTTCATTTTTGTATTATTATTATTAGTTATAGTTCGCAAAATATGTACCCCAATCACAGCCTTAAAAAAGGCTGCCGTTAATACAAAATTATTTTAATTAGAACATGATTCTCATGAACAGAGGTTTTTTTTTCTTTCGTTATAAATAATCAGTTTATTCTCTCAGATAATATTCTATTCAATATTTAATATTTTGAGAGAAAATCTTTCAAGCAATGTTTGTAAAATTCCATTCCTTGAGCATAGCGACTGCGCATTTGTAAAATAAACTTCCTCTGCATGAATGGGGAATGTTCGTAGCTACGCAGAGGAAGTAGTGATGATGAAAAGCAATTAGGCTTGCCATTAAGATGGATATTCCCGCCATTTCTTTCTATCGAGGTCTCCATTGACGAATGATAAGTTTTTCACCGAAAGGATTTTGTGAATTTTTGTTTTTATATTCCTGTTTTATTCTATTTATTGAATATCATTGGCTCTTTACAAGTGTTATTTTATCATTCGGACAAATTTCTACTATGTTTTGGAGAACTTGAGTATTACATATTCTGTAAACATTAGATTAAGCGATGTGATTATAGATTTAAACCATTACACTCTAACTGTTTTGATTAATTTGAAGAAAAAATAAGTGAAATATTATTCAATAATAATAGTCTTTTATTTAATTTACGAAAAAATATCTGTTTTAAAATATCTTGCTTTGACAATAGAAAGATGTTTTGTAAAATTTTTTGATCATTTATTGTGTAACATAAAAAATACTCATACTTCTATAAATATTTCTATTTATAAAATAAATGTTTATATCCATTTTTAAAGTTTATGAAGTGTACAAGGAATGAATGAATAATGTAAATAACAGTGAAGCTATCTAATTTAATCTAGTCGTTGGTTTGTATGTATGTTTATATCATTATCAACTGAAATCTTGTCTCTGTTCAAATGTGCAATAAATAGTATGTTATTTGTTTATCCATCTGGTATAAAAAAGTTTATTCAGCAGAATATGTGCATAAAAGTTTTTCCTGCTTTGTAATATAGTAAAAAGTGATATCCAAAATTTCATAGTGTTTTTGAATTGTGGATAAAAACTAATGATAATGATTTTTCAAAAATTATCAAATTATTTGGCATACTCTTGTTTTAAAGACTAAACATGCACGCAGAATTTTATGAGAAAAAAAATTATTTTTGTAATGTTGAATATTGAGCGTGATTGTGAATTAACATTTTTTATCTATTGTTATTGAATAAACTCTTATAATCATGATTATGCGTGAATTTATTGTGGATTTAAAAGTATCTTTTGGTTATCTCAATTTGATTGAATTTTACAGCCATTTTTTAAATTTAATTATTAATAATATTTATTATTAAAATATTAGTAATCATCAAAGTTTCAAAATTTTATCGCATAATATTTAATATGAAGGGGATGTGAAGTTTACAGTATATTTATGTAAATATTGTATGAAACAATATGCACAATTTTATTAACATCTTGAAAATTTTATTTCTAATTTTAGATATTTTACATTACCTTATTAAATCATTTGTGAAATGTAATGAAACCTCTAACACAAGTCTAAATTTAGAATAGATTTTTCAAATACATTGTTGACTTATAGTTAAGCAGTATGTGTAAAAATTGTAAAACTAATAATTAGAAAAAAAGTTATTCTTGAAAACAAACCTTAAACTTAATGCAGTTTGAAAATAACTGAAATTTCTTATGAAATTCTGAATTTTTTTATTAATTTTTTTTATTAAATAGTGTGAAAAACATGTGAACTTATAAATAATACTTTCTTTACTAAATATTAATTAAAGTGTTTTTTTTAATTTAACTGTTAGATACAATGAAGAGGAAAAATTACAATGAATATTCATCCCATATTCCTTAAATTTAAAATAAGTTTATTTCCTTTGAACTTGTTGAAGACTGTGTTAGCAAGGCTTCAGTACGTGCTATATTTATTTTAAAAATGTGTGGAATTTAAAAAGCACACATGCACACACACATATATATACTCTAAAATGTGTGATATCGTTGTAAATAATTAGAAAGTACATAGTTGTAAATAATACCACTTTGTATATAAGTCATAATTTATAGCTAGTTATGTTTGTTATTGTATGATAATGGAGGTGTTGCTTTACTTTTGTTTTAATATAACTGAAGAAAAATAAAAGTGTTTTTCATTTTTATGATATTTTTATTCTTGCCTACATTCTTGGGACTCATGTACTTTTGTTAACGTTGAAAAAAGTTCCAGCTTATCCGTTCAAAATAATAGTTGCAATACTTTTATATGTATAATTCAACACACATTTTAGTTACACAGTAGATTTTACAAATTCTAAAATTAAATTTGTACAAAGCAAAATTATTTCAAAAGGCTTTTTTATCATGACTGACTAAATAAACTTAAAACTTGTTTTAGAAGTTCAAGATTATTTTAGAGATAAATAATTTCAATGTTAATTATGTCACACACACAATTGTCAACAACTTAATCGTACTCTGTGAAATTTTTCTATTTTTGTTCTTATTTCAATAGCAGCGTTTAAAAAAATGCTGTAAATTAATGTATAAATAGAAAATTTCAGGCATAGATGTTTTATGTAAAAAATCAATTTAATTTATTAAATCAAAAAATGCCTTGAATATTTCTTTTAAAAAATGCTATTAACCAGTAAAGTGCTATTAACCAGTAATCGGCATTATTAACCAGTAAAGCGCGCATTCAAATATGAGAAATATATTGAAATATAAACTATGAAATATCAACTTCGGACTACCTGTTGAATTAAAATTGATTCATTTTATGTGTTATTGGAGACGACTTAGGCTACTTTGTAAGACACACTTAGAAACATGTTATTTCGAGAGATATCAGACCCTCCTTTCTAAACTTACACATTTTATTATCGAAGGAGCATTAGCTTGCTCAATATACTTATGTTATATCAATCCAACACTTTTTGCTGGGTTTGTATCTTTCCCACCTGGATTAAGGTACGCACATCTTAAGGGCTGGAAGATTTCACTATAAGCAATTAGTTGCTTATTTGATAATTTTAATTTATGCTATGATAATGACTGTCCAGGAGACTAATCATACTTTTATCCACGAGGAATTTGACTATTCACGTTAGCTGCGTAGATGTTTGTTTGAATGGCAATTAGATATATTTGTCTTCATTAAGAATATTGAGATGTGGGAGAAAGTTGTTTCTTTACCAATATCACTAAAAGCTTTTCATTTTATTGTATTTGGAATAATTACGTGAGCAAAATTGGTCAAGATTCGATTATGGTATCGAGTATTTTAACTAATTTTACAATTATTTTTAAAAAGATATCTATAACCAGCACCATACTTTCGATTCCCTAATTGCTTAGTTAAACAATTTTTTAAAAATATTTTCCCATTTACTTGTTATTGATCCTATGCATAATGTGTGTATTATGACTTAGAAATGTGATGAAAAGCTTAGAGTATAAAGGATACCATTCAAGCGATCTAACTGTCCTTAAATGCAACTATTTTGGTTCAGAAATTTATTAATATTTGAAAAATGAATAGGAAAGTTTCGGATAGTTAATTAAAATAGTTAATTAAAAAATTTGAACTTTTTAAATGGTATAAGGAAAGCAAATTATTTTCATCAGAGAGCTGATTAGTAGAATGGGCACAAGCCCTATTCATTTCTTTTTATTTCAACAAATAAAAACGTTGGAGTTGTTAAAAAAACAAACAAATCTTTTCACGCAAACCATGATCACAAGGATAGTATTTTAAGAACACTTACATGTGATATCTGAAAATTTTGTAATTTTGAATAAACAACTTCTCTAACTGATTCATCATTTCTCAAAGAAATTTATCGTTAAAAAAGGGAATCATTCTGACAGAATTCCTTGATTTTCACACCACTTGCAAGAAAAATATATAACATTTTTCTTTTGAAATTTGTCATTCGATTACAAAATACGCTTTGGCTTTAATATAATTGTAATCTGTAATTTCTAAAGCATAGACACTTTATAATCTTGCAAAAAAAAAAAAATAAAAAAAAAATAATAAAATAAACAGTTTTGTCATTTTCATAGATCAATGAGACGGAGTCGGTTTGAGCACTTACGTGTAACAAACATAAAAACATAAACGCTACTTCAAATAAGGAGATTTATTTCGAAATGATTTTGCCGCATCGTGATACACTAAATATTTTAATGTGAATACTTAAAGATAAACATAAATCAATATTCCTGTTTTTCCAATATACAAATAGAAAAACATATAGAAAACAAATACGAAAACGTATAACAATAATACAAAAAAATAATTCAACATTCATTCAATTAAATATCAAATATTCTTATAATGATAATCTGGGGTCAGGAGTTTCAAGAATTTTGATAAAGAGAGCTTCATTATCATTTGACCTATCGCTTATTTCATTCGTTCGCTTCCTCTTGGAAGAAGTACTGACTTTAAATGATGTCTTGAATTGCCAGAAAAATATCGCTTTTAAAATAGATTCCGATCCCAAAAATAGACTGTACAAATTTTATTTTGAAGAACGTTTAATCTTCAAGAGCTTTCATTAGTTTTGTGATCTCGTTGGTGGCAATAAAAAGAGCAAATGAACTATGGTTCTGTTTTCATTACAATGGGCTTTTTAAAAAAGGTTTGCTTGCTTATACATAGAGTGCAAAATTTGTTTTGGTAATTCCTTTTATTTTATTTTTTTACTTATCAAACCAAACAGTTAATAATTCTAATAAAGTGAAAGTAGGAAAATACACTGGTTATCATAAATTAAGGAAAAATTACAAAAATGACAATAACGCAAACAGTTGTACGTGGAATTTAATGTAGCTTATACACTTTATAAAACACACAGTACAAAATAGCATAAAAAGAAATCACCAGAGGATTATGATGTTATATATAAAAACTAGCACATATGTATACAATGAACAAATGGGAAATATAAGTTAGGTGTAAGAAAGGTTCCTATAATATGGGGTATAATCCCTTCGAGAAGCAATACGGTACACGCAGCGATGTGTGATGCTCTCAATTTTGCGGTCTATTATTAATTGTGTAGGAAGTTCGAGCCGTTGTTCTTCCAAAGCAGTTGAAACCTAGGAATGATCGAGAGCAGCTACACGATATCCTAGAGCGTCCCAAACATTCTCAACTGGGTTAAGGTCCGGTGATCGAGCTGGCCAAAGCAAGCGCTCATTTGTTTCCCGTTTAAGATAAGTATCCACGATGCGAGTCCTAATATATAACGTAGCTATTTCACACTGTGGCTTGAACATAATGATTTTCCCCTGAAATGCTACACAAAATTTATTCAGGATCACAGTCTGACATGTATTTATCATCAATATATAGTATCTATGACATGAAGGTTTGTGATAAAACATTCTTAAGAATAATCAGACAATTTTAAGCAGTATTTATAATATATTGGTAAGAAGCTACCATGATTTTACGTACAGAAATTTACCTCTCGATCCACTAAAAGGTAATGATCATAGATGCGGGTAATTTGTATACCTGAAAAAAATTGAAATTTAAAATGTTTTTGATAGAAATAAATTAAAAAATAAATAAATATGAAAATCATCACAAAATAGTAATAGAAGTCACAAGAGAAATTCATTCCATTTACTTGAGCACTTATTGCATCATTTGAACTCATCAAAATAAAGTTTGACGCATGTGCGAGGGAAGTATGTATCATTTAGAATTTCTAAACTTCATCATATTTAAATAAAATTCATTTTTGCACAAAAAATATTACCAAAACTTTATTAACTTGGTGGTTATTGCCAAGCCTATGCTAATGATATAGTATTACTATTAACAACTAAATCCTATGCACAGTTTACACAAATATCAAGACGGCCAATGAAATTGATAGAATTTTGGATTCAGGAATTCCAATTATTAATTAGCTCTAATAAATGTAATTATACTTTATTCACAATAAATTCATCACTTAACACCACATTTTGCCATGTGTGGCATTACATCTCACTCGGGTTTGGCACTAATGTACGGAGTCCCCGATGTAGCGGTGTTAAAAGCAATACCGCAAACGGACGCTTGGATGAAACGATTGTCTGGAAATTCCATATATCTACGTGTATCGCGGAACGAGTCACTATGGCATCCACGAACGCTTGCCACATGATCTTTGATCCTCTGACCTCATTGACTTTCTGGTCTCAGACCCGATAAGCCATACGTGGGTATCATCTCGTGTCACTGCTCCCAACATTCTCTGACGGCACCTTCCGAGCGATAGACCTGGTGAGAAACACTGCGAGTCGATCAGCTTACGGTTTTCAAGACGATGATGAGGCCCCTTTTAAACTGGCTTAAATGCACGAAATATCTTCTCACGTGTCTTTATGGCATTCATCATTTATTAAAGTGCTCCTATCGTCACGTTTCTGAATCTTCCACATTGCATTGGTTTATATAGGGCCCACTTCTTTATTGCAGCGCCAGGTGTGTGGTTATACACAATGGCAGCAAACTTGGATCATTTGTATATTGGATCTTGCATAGCAAAGTTTCGCGCTTGTACTTTTCTTCCTTCATGGTGAGCTACAGATTATATGTTCCTGAGTGTAGTTGATTTGTTTGCTTTCATCAGGGGTTAAAAAACTATAATTTTTGAAGGCTTTATGAAAAATTACATAACATATACAAAAATCTAAAAAGTTAGAATTTAAAACTGCATCATCTTTGTTTCCAAATATTAAGACTGGTTCTATGTTTTTGCATTTATCATGTCATGATGATATTTTCATTAAATATAACTATATAGATATAACTCATAAAGAGAATCTCTTTGTTTCTCTGTGGACCTTGAAGATATATCCCCTGATCTTTCGATGAAAATTTACCATCTTTTTGTCGAAGCTATGAAAAAAGTAAATAATGTACCCTATTGAAAGGAATGTGGTCATAATCTTTTAAACATATATTAACTATATCAAAAGTCTAATCTATGGATAACAGGAATTACAAATGTAAACGTAAGAATTAATATGATGCATACATACAATCTTAAATGCATTCATATATCTCTCATTTGCTGACATATCTTTAGAAACCCCAATACTTAGTTTTTGACTTGTTTCACTTGAGAACCCATTTTCTATATTTTAATAAGTGAGTGGGAGGTCAGATTAAAATCTTCGTCTATTTTACTAAGTTCTTTTGAGGTACCCTTAAATGATATTATTTCTGTTGTGAGATATAAAATCCATTGCGTATTTATAGCACTGGTTCTTTTTGAATTTTTTTCACTCCTCTAATTACATTGATTAAAGAAAAATCATAAATTAAAGAAAAATCAAAACGATATCCTTGGAATATTATAAAACTTATACACATTGTACAATACACAGGATGGTACACAATAGCATAAAAAGAAATCACCAGCCAATTATGGTGCTACAAGAATTAGCATATATATTCAATGAATTAATGGAAGGTGTAAATTTGGTATAGGAAAAGTACCTTTTTAATATGGGGCATGATCTTTTCGAAAAGCCATGCAGTACATACAACGATGTCTAATGCTCTCAATTATGCTATCTATTAATTGTGTAGTAAGTGAGCCATTGCACTTCCAAAACAGTTGAAAGCTTGGCTAGGGTCCTAGGGGGGATTGAGAGTAGCTACAAGCCGTCCTAGAGCGTCCCAAACATGCTCGATTGGGTTAAGGTCCAGTGATCGTGCTGGCCACAGCATGCGCTAAA
Organism: Latrodectus geometricus; assembly: GCA_026290005.1. Taxonomy (NCBI): domain Eukaryota; kingdom Metazoa; phylum Arthropoda; class Arachnida; order Araneae; family Theridiidae; genus Latrodectus; species Latrodectus geometricus. Next base: position 254,265 of record JAPDSC010033274.1, read on the forward strand.
TAGTTTCCTGCATAAGATAAGCATCCGCGATGCGAGCGCTATGTGATCTGACATTATTATGCTGTTGTACGAAAGCATCACCTATTGCTACTGCATAAGGGTGCACATAAGCATGGAGGATGTTTTCTCTATAGATGTGTGCATTAACATTTCTATGGAAAAAGACATGGAGGTCTGTGCGTCCATCTTAGGAGATATCATTGCAAACACAGATGCTTTCTAATTCGTATGCATCTCTTTTACGGATGTTTGATGGATGAAAACGAGTACCACGCTCTCTCTAAATGAAAATGCATCTACTATTGCTTTCGAGGCTAAACCAGAATTCATCCTTTAAGAGAACATCCCTCCATTAATCAATCGTCCTGTGGATAGCTGACGTGCCCACTGCAAATGTTTTAATCTATGGCGTGATGTGAGCTGGATGCAAATGACTGGTTGCCTCCTTAAAGACCACGTTCGTGAAGCCTTCGAAGCATGGTTGATTAGCAACCTTCCGGAGCTTGTAGCGAGGGAGTATCTGAGTTCAGTCGGAGTTGCAGTTCTATTCCTTCGTGCACATGATGACAAATATCGGTCATTGGTACTCGGGGTAGTGTGTTGCTGTACTTGTCTGAAGCTCCGGGATGTCGAATCTGTGGCTAGAAATTGTTGTCAAAGTCTATGAATCACAGATGGATTCCTTTTCACCCATCTAGCCACTTCTGACTTTGTCGTGCATCTAGTCTCCCAATAGCTCTGATTATTCAATTAAATGATTCCTGGAGGCCATTGTTACAATTTCGCCATATCATGTTTCTAATTTCAGGCACGCAGCGATAATTGCTCCCTTACTCTGAAACAACCATTTTTATGCTCTTTCCAAATAATGTATTCCAACAGCAGTACCATGATTTTGCATTATATATTGTTCAGCTCCTTTGACTTACAAACATGTTCAAATTACATTGAGATTGGCTTATTTTTTGGGAGAGTTATCACTATTTTTGTGATTCTTCCTTAATTTTTGGTAACCAGAGTAGAATTAGAAAAGCTTCATTAAGATAACCATTTTGACAAAAGTATTGAATGAAGCACATTTTGTAATATTTTTCCCTTATGGATTGTTTACTGTTGTTTTTCTTCAGTTTGAATTGATTTTAATGTTAGTAAAAATTCTTGAAGTCCAGATACAGAATCAATCAAATGCTTGATTTCTCTGTGTATATTTAATTCACATTTTATTTTAATTTAATAAAAAATAATTTCTAATCGAGGCTATTTACGTTCTTTGAAGTATTGATGACGCTATTCAAATCAAATCAAATCAAGTCAAGTCAAATCAAATCAAATCTATCTATAGATACACACATACATACTCATGATGAGTGTGATAAAATATGGATTCTGAATACGCAAAAATATTGTAAGTATTTTTTGGTAATAACCTTCATATTTGATATCATGAGTGAATTCTAAACATTCATAAAATATTTAGTAATTTAGACTGATATTATTTAATGGATCTCCTAAAAAGTTAGGCTTTACAACCTTAAGTTTATTTGCGAATAAATTGAACCTTTGATTTTCAAGAATTTAAATTTTATCGTTAGTTTTGATTAATTGAAATTTTTGAGCTAAATTTGTATTATATGGCTAATTTTTGAGCTAAATTTTTTAGCTAAATTAGTATTTATTTTATGGGCTTTGAATGTGGCAAGGATTGAAATCTAATGCCAGAGGAGCGGAAGGATATATCAAATGACAGGGAAGAAGGCTAGGATGTATTTAAAAATAGCACCAACAAAATATTTCATTGATAGTTTCCGCGGTAAAATGAGCAAGATATTATTGTTTCTCTACATCATGAGAATGCCATTGCATTGAAAGTTTTCAGTGCCAGCATGATACACAGTTGCAAATAAATATCTAAAGATATAACTTTTTAGTGATTTTCCTGATAAAAAATATTGGGATATATAATCGCAAATTCCATTCAAATTCATTTTCATTCTTGGTGATAAGCTTATAGAAGAAAATTTTCAAATTTTACTTGCAAGTAATCGATAAAAAAATTTTTATCAATTAATTTACAATTAAAAAAATTGATAAAAAAAATTCCATCTAATTAACTGTATATTTTGTTTACAATTCAACATTTCAATTAGGTTTAATTTGAAAACGAGAGTAATCACCAGAGCGTTTCTTGTGAGAAATGGCGCCAATGAAACGTTCATTCACCAGCACAAGTGATTGACATATCGTATGTGTAAGGAGACGAGGGGAGAAAAGCCAATTCCAGCTTCCGGTTCGTTGAGGTAAAACTCAAAGGCCTGCCTCGTTGAAAAGTCGCAGACGATGTCGTCTCTTAGAAATCCCCGAATTTCTCTTCGATGTCTTAGTCGATTATTTTTGATGTAGATAAATCATTGTTATTTGGCATCACGGACATTTTAAACCAATGAGAACTTGCTTCTATTCTGGTTCAATTTCCTATTTCCATATCGACTGCTAAAAATGTTTGGCATTTATTTTTCATTGCTTAAAATTTTTAAATTATTTTCCATAAAAATGCAAAATAAATTATCAGTGGCTTGCTTTTGGAAGAACAAAATAAAAATTATCTTTGTTAATAATATTGTCTGTTTAGCGACTTGCTCTTAAATAAATGAACACTATAAAAATAGCTTTGTTTATAATTCTATTCTGTCTACTTATCAAGCAAAAAATATATTTTGAAATACACAAAGAGTTTATCAATTCTTATTATATCACAAGGTGTTCATAAACTTTGCCATAAAAAGTTCAAAAATGAAAATAATTTAAGTTAAAATTGAATAATTTGCTATTTATTTTTAATTAAACAATTATCATTCTAACGTTTATTAGATTTATTCATTTCGGTGTGAAAAAAGTTATACAATTTTATTTTGTATAAAAGAAAAAAAGCTATAAACTTATAAAAGTTTTAGAGTCAATAGTATTTGAGAATAAATTAATTTTTTTGATGTAAGAAATAATTTATAATAAATGATTAATCCATCGATGATGTTAGTAATGTATAACATAATCCGTAAAAGAAAACTAAAATTGTTTCTCTTTGGAATTTATTTATGCTCATAACCTTAACATTTCATTACAATTTAAAAATTAAACAATTGTAATGTGGAAAGAGTAGCTATAGAAATTGTTCGTTTGATTCGATAAATTGATGCCAAGAAAATCAGATACTAAATAAGTGATAAGTATCTTTCATGCAAAAAATTTGTTTTTGTCCAATATGACTATAGCTATATAAAAAGGTATCAATTCAATCTCAAAATTGTGTTTCGTAAAACACTAAAATTTTGTAATTTTTTAACACATTTTAAGAAGATATGTGTTATAGTGTTAAATAATTCCTTGGTTGATTTATCTTTTAATAGAAATTAGTTCCTGAGTATACATTAACTGCATAAAATATTACATAGTATCTTAAATGCTTTTATACCTACCATTAAATTCTACGAATTTTACTGAAATAAGTTAATTTGTTGCTAGTGCCTAACATATACCAAAAGTATGAATACATGTGTAACTACATATTTTATATGCGTCATATGCTGTGAATTTTTACTGGAAAATGTATTATGTTTTTATTTCTAGATCATTTAACATTGATTATAGCTTTAAAAATTTATCACATTGTCATTGCCATAATTTTTAATTGTCTAAGCGTGAACAGTTGATATTTGTTAAAAAAGCTATCTCCAAATGATACACTGTGAATTAACTCTATATTACGAAAAAGAAGTAAGCATTTTGTGTATTTAATACTTTAGTGCTATTGCATTCATACTTTAACTGTTTTGATAACTATGTTTAGTGTCAACTGAAAGTCCTTTCTTCATTTTGTTTCGTTCAACTTTACGTCAAGCCTGATTAATCAAAAAAGAAATTGTGGAGAAAGTAATTTGAAGCCCCATGAGCAGCAAGTAAAACAAAATTGTGCATTCATCAGTTGTAAAATCAATCATGAGTGACACACTCTCCTTAAAATGCCATCATATTGTTTTAGCTGTCAAGTGTAACATTTTTCTGTATTTCGAATCACGCGCAACTTGTGGGCATTATGCTATAAAGCACTTTACGTTTGTTTATTATCGAATGCTACTTAAAATTAACGATGCTATATTAACTGAATTATCAGTTTAATATATGCGGCAATTATGTGATCAGAATTTCACATACTTTTTTCGCATTCATCCTTTGAAAAATGAAAATTTATTACTATTACGTGAATGCGTTGTATATTGTAGTAAAAAAGTTTACTAAACTTAAGAAATTTTTTTTTATTAAAATCATTACAGAAATATTTATACAGTTATTTTAGATTAATCAAGCATATTACAATTTTTCAAAATTTTTCATATGTCCAGTACAAAATTCATATTGTTTGATGTTTTCATTTAAATTGTTATTCCAAATAATGAGTTGCAAATGGTAGTCGAAATTTGTCGACACGTCTTTTCAATTTCTAATGTGATAGCTATTTTAGGCTTTCTAAAACAGTAGAGTATCAAAAATAAACCATCTTTCACTATTCTTCCATTCATAAGATAACTGTTGAGGGAAATTCCAGAAGTATTAGCAGCTGGATCATTAAAACCCTTCTTAAAAGTGTAGTATTATTATTAGCATTATAAACGGTTTGGTATGTAGCATAAAATAATTTATACTTTCTTTATTGAATTAAAATACCTTCATGTAGTTAAGTGTTATGTAATTCTGCATAAAATTTATATACAGCTCGAAACTGTTTTGGATTTTTACTTAATTTTCTAAAAGTTATTCAACTTTAAATTTCTCAAATTTCCGATTCTCCTAATTTTCAAAATTCTTTCACCTAAAAAAAGGTCAACAATAAATGTACTATTTTTATCACTATTATAAGTTTTTAAAAATTATACTCCTCACTCAACTTTTGAATCTTTAGCGGTAGTTTTAAATAATCGAAAATAGTTCCTATTCGCCTAAAACGATTTCTTTCAAATCAACAGATTTGACTGAACCATAATATTCAACTTTTTTACCAAAAAAGTTTTCTTCAAAAGTACCACTAAAAATATATCAAAATACAATATTTATAAAATCAGTGATTCAGATATAGATATGTGACATTCTTGTAGAAAGGACCACAATTCTACGTTAAAAAATAAATTCTTTTGCATGAAAATCTCAGGATCACCTAATGTTACATCTTTTTGAATATTTAATTTGTCAAATCTAAATAATGATTAGGCATAACATTTGTAATTTTTGGCCCAATCAAGCATTAAACGCGAGCAGAAAAATAATTATTTTTGTCTCAAATGACGGCACTCGTTCACCACCCCCCTACAAAGACAGGATTCTCACTCACCCCTGAGTGGGATATATATTTTTTCATTAAGCTAACCCAATAAATCTGAAACTGAAGCAGTTACCAAGTGTATTTGAGAACCGTAGTCAAGACAAGCGCAACCTTTTGAAATACGTTGTCACTATGCAAATATAAACAGCCGTAGTCGCTAGATTTTTTCTTTTCTCCCTCGTAATACTAGAAGCAAGAGCTTAAAATTCAGTACTAATTTTGGAGGATTCGTATTTAGCTTTTCAATATTATTTAAATTCACGTCACTTTTATTCTTAAAATCTGAGAGACTCTGACCACCGAACTACTCTATATTTTAAATTACCTTCACATTTTGAATGTAATAATGATGAATGGCTTAAATTGCACTTTTTACACGAATATTACTACTTAAGCATTTTCTGTATAAAAGTGTTTTCCAACATACTCATATCTTTTTTGAGTAGCAAATATTAAAAATATATACCATTTAGATAAGTGCTAAGATTCCTGATACCAAATAAATTGCAGAATTTTCATTATTTACGAATAAATTTCTAGATTTATTTTTTATTAACATGCTCTACAAGTCTAGTTTTCATCATAATTACGAATAATACTATCTAATACTAAACAGCGTCATTCAATAAGTTCAAAATGTGCATTAAAATTTGGAACATCTGTATTTGTTAAAGTTAATTTATTTTGCTTATACGAGTTTCACACGACAAAGATTTTGTAAAAATTATTTATATTAGTAAAACATCAAAATAGTTTTTTTTTTTTCAAGCCTAAATGTTTCAAAGATTTTAAATTTTTATTGGTACATTCAAAAAACTTTCTCAAACCTGCCAGATTGTTGAACAAGATTTTCATGATTAAAAATATTATTTTATATGAGTGCCTACTATATCTTTTGTTATTGCATCGATCGCTTTAAATAAAGATTTGTAAGTAACATCAGCAGTTTCAATTTGATTACTTTTTTCAGAGAAGCACGTATATATATATATATATATATATATATATATATATTACTCAAAACAATTAAAGGATATTGTAAGTTTTAAATAAAATAAAAATATAAGCGATTTTTTTTTGCCGAAAATGGGGGAAGAGATTCACAAATGCAAATTTTTTCTGATTTTCGAACAGTTGAGTAAACTAATTTTAAGTTCGATGTCAAAAATGTCGCTTCAGCGGTAGTGAATGAAATTGGACTTTCAACTGAATGAAAGACAATGAAGACAAGGATGATCGGCATTTAGTGACTGCTTTGTTTTGATGAGTACGATGTCTCAGCGAAGTCATTTAACCAATTCAGAAGCTTGGAGAGTTGTTGGTAGGTAAGAAGGAGGCCAAACTCAAGCCGAATTAGCGTAAGCCATTGGAGTGTCACAAAGTGTGATTTCACGAATCTGGAACCGTTTTTTGGAGACTGGTAGTGCAGGCCGAAGACCAGGGCAAAATCGTAGACGGGCTACAACGGCCAAGGATTATCGTTATTTAGTGTTAACGGCTCGGAGACACCAAAATATGACCGCTACTCTTTTCCAACAACATCTTTACTCGGTTACTGACACCATGGTTTCAACTCAGACTGCCTGAAACCGGCTCCAGGGTGTAAATTTGTATGCTCGCCGACCGATGGTAAGTGTTAAACTAACATCAAGGCATCGTCAAGACCGCAGAGAGTGGGCAACAGAGCATATAAACTGGGGGAGAAATGAATAGAGCAATGTTCTTTTTTCTGACGAGTCCCGTTTTTCTGTTCATCATGATAATAGGCGTATTTTCATCTGGAGGGACCGTGGCAGTAGAAATAATCCTGCGTTTGTTCACAAGAGCATCACATTTGGCGATAGGGTAGTGTTGGTGTATGGTGGCATCTCCATTGATGGGCGCACAGACCTTTATATGATTCAAAATGAACCTCTGACTTTTTGCCGATATAAAGATGAGATCCTCAGACCTATTGCAGTCCCTTACGCTGCAACAATCGGAGATGACTTCATTTTAATGGACGATAACAGCAGGCCGCATCGTGCTTACCTGATGGATAATTTTCTATTTGATGAAGGAATCGTATGAATGGAATGGCCATCGTGTTCTCCTGACATGAATCCAATAAAGCACGTTTGGGACGCCCTAGGAAGACGAGTTGCTGGCCAACAACCACCCCAACAAACTCTTCAAGAATTGGAAAGTGCTCTTCTGGAAGAGTATGACAGAATACCCCAACTCGTGATTAATAGCCTCATAGACTCCATGCCTCAAAGGTGTTCAACCTTGCTGGACGTCCGTGGAAATCATACACCCTACTGAAAATGATTTCCTTTGAAGAAAACATCTTTTCTTATTCCTTTTCTCTCATATGCACAAATTGTGTTTCTTTTTTCCTTTTGTAAACAAATGAGCAATAAAATGCATTTTTTCTGCCAAACATGTGTAATTTATTCTCATATAACCTACTACGTCTGACGACCATGCACCAATGAGCTAAAAAGTTTCCCAGCCACAAGATCCACCTAAAACGACAATATACTTTAATTGTTTTGAGCAGTGTATATATATGATCAGTATTTGGGCACGTATCCAAATGAAGATAAAAGCGGTTCTGAGGTACATCACGGCCTTCGCCGGTGTATATCGTGTAGGAAACAGCATCGGCATCAGTCGCATGCAAGATGCCACATAGTTTGGAGCTCTCTGATTTCGAGAAAGGTATAATTATCGGGTATCACAAATGTGGCCGATCCTTAAGGGACATATCTAGTGATCTGAAGTACCCAAAATCGCAAGTGGCCTTCGTGATTAAGAAGTGGAAGATGAGTGGTGATTGTCGGAATGTGCCCCGAGTCGGCAGATCAACAAAACTGAGAGATAGAGACCGACGAGTGCTGTCCAGAGAATTTCGGAAGAAACGCACCCAACCGATGGCCCTTATCAGTGAGGACTTTCAACAGGCATCCGGGAGTATTGTTTCAATTAATACCATCTGTAAGAAAACACATCTGCTTGGTTTTCATGGTCGTGCTATTGCCCATAATGCTGTGCAAAGCACATCGAAATTGAACCGTAGATCAGTAGAAACGGGTCCTTTGGAATGACGAAACAATTTTTACCCTTTACCATTCGGATGGCGGAGGTGGAATTATTGTCTGGGGGTATTTACTGTGACCCTTGGTCCCCATTCATGGTAAGCTCAACGCCGATGCCTACTGCACCATTTTGGATGACAATGTGCTTCTTATGTTGTGGCAGTTTTACGCATTGGACCCCCTGTTACTTTCAGGACGACTATGCCAGTTATCATGTCGCGAAGTTAACCTAGGCTTGATATTTTGCCAACGGAGTTCATCGAATGGACTGGCCTGCCTAGAGCCCAGACCGGAACCCTATTGAAAAACCCTGTAATGAGTTGGATTGCCGTATTAACGGGTGCACTGCCGTTCCAAAATCGGTGAAGGAATATGTACGTCTACTCCAAGCCGATTGGAAGACAATACTACTAGCTGTAATACAAAAAATTGTGGAAAGTATGCCTCTGTGATTTCACGCTGTATTTGCGTCTCATGGAAGCTCTACCAATATTGATTTGTAATAAAGTTAGTTATTTTCTTTTCTATCACAGGTGTCCAAATCGTTATAGGTAGACTGTGTATATAAATTTTAAAAAAATACTTGAAATTCTGGTCACACAATTACCGCATGTATTAGACTGATAATTTAATTTTAATATAGCATCGTTTCTTTTAAGTAGAATTCGATAATAAACAAAAGAAAAGTGCTTTATAGCATAATGCACATAAGTAATGCACAAGTTGCGCGTGATTCGAAATACAGAAAAAATGTTACACTTGACATGCAAAACAATAAGATGTCATTCAAATGAGAGTGTTTCAATCATGATTGATTTTATTTGAAGGAGAGTGTATTTCATGATTGATTTCTCATAAAAACAATTCACACACACACAACATGCATAAAAACACACTACTAGAGTGCTGAATTACTACGGTATGCGTAATGTAAGTTTTCGAATTGTACATATCCTTGCTGTAGACAGTCTGTTCATATAGTTCATGCAGATTATCAAACATTTCCTGAATCAAAAATTTACAGACGCGTGTAAAAAGAAAGGATTTTCTCACCTAATGCAGGCACTGTTTTTGGTGGATCTTCGTAGTTGAACACACTTTCCTCTAATATTCTCCACCAGTAGGCTGGTGTAAGATATGGGGAATGGGACAAATACATGAAGTCAATGGAAAGGATTCGTCCTTAAAAGTTTTCTTGTTGCATCTCAACAAATTTTTTAACTTTATGGTTGGTCGCCCAGTCCTATTAATGCCAGTGATAATTCATCGAAATGTTCCTAGTCTTGTTAATACCATTGATTATTCAATGAAATGTTCATAGTATGACAGAACCTTCACAAATCCTGAAGAAATGGCTCTATCACTAAAAAGATTCGATCACTCTGTAGCATTCTTGAGTGATGATAAGACATTTTTCCACAACAGTGGAATTTCATAACAACACACAACATAACTATGTTATCCAGACTAAGCAACATTTATAGACAACATAATTGTCTCATTAACTTTCTCTCAAAATTTTTCTGCCACCTTTCTTCAAACACGAACCACTTTCATATTATCGGAAATAATGTTCAACTATGAATATTTTTTGCTTCAAGAAACCTATATGGAAAATCTGCTCAGCACAACTTACTTTTCACTACTTACTAATACGTGCAGCTATGCTCCATCGAAAAACACAATCACGTATTACGAATGAGCTAATTTTAGTACAACATATTTTGGCGCATACCGTATAAGGTTTATCCTGCATTAAATTTCTAAGTGAAATTTCAAATTGTTTAAATTTTCCAGAAAATACTATGAGCAGGATTTCTGGTAAATGTTTGTTAATTTCTCATTACAATTACAGTCATTTACGCTATTTTCGTAACATTACTAATGGGGTTTGAAGTTATAGTAAATACATCATGTTTTAATCTTTACCTCGAATTCTAAACTCCTCTTCAATAATGTTAATTGATTCTTTGTGTTCAGCCAAGCCCTCAGGCTTCACAGATGAAAAAATGTCTATTTTCAACTATTCAAACTTCTGTTGAATATTCTGCAACATATCATATTCACGAAAAACATTTTCTTATTTATTTCACTTTTTTCCCAAAAATTTAATTGAAGAAAAAAGATTTGTCTGATTGTGATGAAGTTTCGAGTGATTGAAATTCTCTAGTCTCGCTGAATAGAATTCATATTTATTAGAATATGAATTCTGGTTGTAATGTGCACTTCTTATTAGCAACTTGCAAACCATAAAACCGGTAGCAGTGGTGGAAAATTTATTCACCATTGTGATTCTTTAAGGAAATAACGAATGATGACATCATGTTTCTTAAGACATTATGCAGGCAACTGAATAATTTCTAACGTGCTAGTATTGTCAGAATGCTTGAAGCTGGGTGGTCATACTGAGCAATGGGTCATCATCTTCAACGTCTGCTGTGTAAAGGTTCTGGCAGCAATGGTTGCTGTGAGGAATTTAAGATTATTTATCAACGAAAGGAAGACTCTGGATGGCTAAAGTGCTTAAATGCGAGGCAAAATCGGATGACTATTCAACAAGTTCGAACTAATCCAGCGGCCTTATAGCCTCCTATTCAATGTACTATAACACTTTCCATGAGGTTTACGATTAATTTCCAAGGATTACGGACAAACTGTGCCAGTCTTTGAATTCAGAATACTCTTACATTTTAGTCATAAAATCACATAAAATGTAAGATGTTAAACTTATATCTAAATTGTCATAAGATAAATATTATATAATGTATTAATAAACCTATAACTCATAAAAGAGAAATAAAAAAAATTAGGATTTGGATTTAGACCCATTAAAATTCCCACATTTATAGGTATTGAGTTAAAAAAAATGAACAGTTATGTTTATAATGAAAATAAAATTTGATTAAAATATAAATTATAGAATATGCAACATTACATTTTATACAATGGTGTGGATGTTCCTTGAAAAGTAAGTGCTTGTGAGTAAATCTCGTGTGACCGATCCAGAGACGAGTGAATTTGAAGTCCAAATTCTGTACTTTTAAAACAGGGAATGATTTAATGGATGATGTTATGAGATGCAACTTATTGTTTAATTGCGAATTCCAAATCTCTTGTCACAATGAAAGTGTATGTTTTTGACAGTTTTTTTTTTATACCTGTAAAAAGAATTTTCAGATCACGAATGTTGGAAGCCGATTTGGCTACTGTATCAGGCCATTTCATTTCCAATAATTCCCAAGTGACTGGGAATCCAGCAAAATATTACATCAAAACTTCTGTTGTATAGTGTATGCAATTGTTTTAATATAGTAGTTACAACAGGGTGACAATCCATCAAGATTACTCAAGATAACTTTAGTCTCATGAGATGTTTCAAAACACTCATATAGTCAGTATATATGCAAAAGTTACGGTATGAGCTATTTGTCAAAAGTTGAAGGGCATATACGATAGCAGTAGCTTCAGCCATATAAATATAACAAGAAGTATGGAGGCCATAACAATAAATGATATTATTTAAAACTCCATCACAATGAACATTATTATCCATCTTTGAGCAATCCTTGAATAGTGGTAAGTATTGTGAGTATTGAAGGCGGTGGTAAGCGAATAGTTGCTGCTAAATGATAGAAGTGTTGCATAATTATATTAAAATTAGCAAATGGACTCAAAACGACAATGTTAGTATTATTCCAAGAAGGAAGCCCAAATAAGTCAGTAATTGCAAGCTGTATATTTGAAAAGCTCGATTCTGAGATAGAAGATTTTATCCTTTCTATAAAAGGGAAAATATTATGAGCGCAGGCGATGTACAGTGTCTTCAAATTAATTGCAAGTTCAGTATATCTCAATGTGTGAGGGGGAGTTGACATGATTTTAAAATAATAATTAAATGTTAACAGTTTTCGGTGTAAGTGAAGTGGTAGCTGTTGACAAATCACATAAGCTTTGAAAGAGTGAAGTTCGGAATGCACTTGAGCAAATTTAAAGTGCCTGATGGTGCACAGAATTTAATTTATGAAGAACAGAAGCACTTGCTGACCCATGTACAATACAATGAAGACATTTACTTATAGTTATAGAAATTTCATGCCCATTCTTATCGCCGCAGGAAACGATAATATTTACATCAAATTATAATTTTCATTGGAGTATGGGAATACTAGGGCCTTAACAGAAAATCTGGGCATAATATACCATGAATGGAAGGTTGAAGATTGCTTAAAATGTTGCTTATATGAAGGTTAAAAACCGTAACACTTAAAATGCTACCCTGAGATACTCCTTGTGTAAAATGGCCTGAAAAAGATACACAATCTAATGCGGACTTTAAAAAAACGTAATGCTAAAAAATTCTTGATAAAAATAGAAAGACTACCTCGAAATTTAAACTCATTGTGCAGAGAATACATACCTTCATGTTCAATCGTAAGATTTTTCCGTATCGAAAATATAGAGCCCAAATAATTCCGTCTGATGAAGGAATTACGAATATCTGATTCAAGATGTAAAATATTATCTAGAGTATCTCTGACTTTACGGAAACCATTTTGAAGTAGAGTAATGCATTTATTTTTCTCTATCGTATAAACAAGGCGCCTATTGACCATACGTTCTAGAGTTTTATTAAGGAAACTCGTAAGTGTGATTCGTCGGTAACTTAAAGGGCTTAAAGAATAATTTCCAGGTTTCAGTATGGGAATGGTTATAGCTTCCCTCTATAAACTGGGATCTTTATATTCTACCTAAATTCTATTAAACGACGTACGTAAGTTATCTAGCAAATCAATGCTGAAGTGACGTATCCTTATGTAGCTAACTCCATGTGGACCAGAACTTCACTGCTTCGTTTAGAAACAGTGTTCTACATAATTCTTACATCTAAAATTTGGTGTTTTATAAAAGAAAATTTCTGTCTTGAAATGTTATAGAAATTAATTTAGAATGTTTTTTAAATTGGACGAAAGTTGTATTATGGGATTTGGGACTCGAAACTTAAGCAAAATTTTCAGCAAGTATATTTGCAATATTACTGGGAGAAGAATATGTATCAGTACTGGTTATCAGGACAGGTATAGAAGAATACTAGTAGTTCTCATTATCTGTTTTGATTTTCATCCTTAGTTGTTTACTGGATGTAGATATTGAGGTGACATAACGAATCCATAATTATATCCGGTTTTGGCGTCTTGTTTTACGAGAAAATGCTTTGGCCCTTTTGAAGTCAAGGAGATTCTACTTGGTTGGATTTTGGCGAAAAACACCCCTTAGATTTTTGTCTTTTGTATGCTTAGTGACAGACATTATTCCACAAAGATTTACAAAGTTGTTTTGATTTTGAAGAAAACTTTGGAATAGCTGTATCAGCAGCATAAATAATTGATTTTGTTACCATCCAAACATCTTCATTAATACGTTCTGTCTTGACCATTGTTTCAGTAATAATAGCTGATTTTGTGAATAAATTCAAATTTTCTTGAATGTAGCTATATGTAGGTGATCTTTCCACCATTCTATTACATTTAATCTGGTGTATAGAAAGACAAAAATGATCGCTGTTATGAAGATCATTTTCAACACTTAAACTCAATGATGGCAGAATTGAAGAAAAACAGAGGGATTAGTCGATGGAGTGAAATGTTTTTGTAATTTGATGAAAATATGTTTTTTTATTAGTATTCAACAGACAGAGACAATTTTCAGAAAAAATGCTCTATCTGGTAGCCCCTATTATTTTTATTAATACTTCCCCGCAGGTTATTGTAACCAGTAAAATCGCCATTCAGTAAAAAGGGGACAGGTAACTGTTCGACTAAATCATTAAGATCTTTCAGGAGAATATATTGTCATGTGGAGGTGGATAATTGCTGAAAACTGTTATAAGCGATGTTATATTTCAGGGGTGGCCAAACTTTTGGGATCCGGGATCTACTCCATATTTAAAAAATCAAAGGCGGTCTACCAATGGGAGAGCTAAATTAACATACATATTTATTTTCGGTAACAAGAAAATATGGTAAATTATGAAATTTTTCTAAAAAAAACCTAATATTAATATTTACAAACTAAAAATTTACTGACGAAAATAATCAAAGTATTCATATATCAAAAACTGACCATCCTATTCACTTCGTTTAGTTGAAATTTGGCAATGTACATCTGCGACAAGTTTATCATATTGTGCCTGGTACGAGCTTATTGCAATGCTTAAACACGAAATTAAATGTTCATCTGTTAAATGCGACCAATGTTTGTTTTTTGTTCATGGTTGAAAAAGCAGATTCGCAAAGATACTTCGATCCAAAGTATGATGTCAGATACAAAATCAATTTGTAAATATTTAGAAACGTTTCCTCAGAAATTAATTTCCAAAAATCAGTATCGCTAAACATGCTCTGGATTTAAGAAATATATCACATCTTAATTTAATAATTTTTTCCTCGACCGTGACTGATGTGGTATCTATTAAATGTTCTATGTTTTCAAATACGTTGTCCATCAATGTTGACATTTTCATTAAATGGAAATATTATAAAATTGAGTATTTCTTTCAACCTAATTAAGTCAGCGAATCTTCTTTCAAATTTTTTAAACAAAACAAGTAGCGTTAAGCGAAATCTTCGAAGTCTCGGATTGGATTATGGATGTACTCTTCCTCCATGTTTTTGAAGTTTCTCAATTCATGTTTTCTTAATTGAGATGCATACCTTCCTATAGTTTCTCTTTGAATGTTTTAATCGCGCTCATCATGTACGTTTTAGGTTTTATATAAATCGTAAGCCTTTAATCATAAATCTTTAAATCGTAAATCTTTGCGCAGTTTGTTTTGGGTTTTAAATTGTAGACTGTAGTAAATTTTTATTTTAAATAATTCATTGATTCTATGTCATAAGTCATAAATTAAATTATTAACATCCGAAGTCATTATCGGGATGGTCGCGTGGACAACCTAAAATGTTTTCGCGGTCGACGTCTTGGCCATTTCTGTTATATGTATTCGTATTTCCAGTGCATGTAGTTCGGTATTTAAATAATGCACAGCAGTAGGGTATTTCCGTGATGAAGATATGCAAACTCCTCAATACGTTATAGCATTTTCATTAATCTTTTCTGTAACAGTTATATCCTTATATTTGTATAGAGTTCATAGGTTTCAAAAAGATTTCTAGAAGACACACACGTACAAAATTATGGGAAAGCATAATGTCTTTGATGTCCTCAAAAGGAAAACGAATCTCGCAATTCCATATAGAATAGCTATTCATTAATTTGTAAATCCTCTTTTACGGATTCGAATGGCTTAATTTTAGTCGGGGTTTCCCAAACGACTTTGTTTATTCTCAAAAGATGCAATGAAATTAATTCTGAACGAAGAGAAAGGAAAGAATTTCTATTTGTTAAAGAAGGCTTTTTAGGACCTCGTTTAGCATCTTTTAATTTTAAGCTTTTGACTTTGTAGAAGACGATTTATTTTTTCTGTAACATGAGAGATAGTCAGTTTTTTCAGAAATCATAGAAAATTCGGTTGGAGGAAGAGTTACATTTTCTGTTCGGGTGCAAACAGTTACCCTAACCCTTTTCATTGCTTCAGCATAAGTGATTCCTGTAGAGATAATTTGAGCTGTTATGATGCGACTGGGCTCTGCATAGGAAACATTCTTAACTTTAATAGCTGTTATCTCTTTTCTAAATTTCATGTTGATCATAGACGAGTGTAAGATGGATGGTTAACTTTACAATTTACACATTTTTCTGTCACCTGACAGTTATAACTTTCTTTCCTAACTCTAGTAGAATGAGCGCAAATAATATTTTCTCTGCAACAAATTTTGGTATGCCCAAAGTGCATTGGAAGCATCGTAATGGGTTGAGAATAAACAGATGCACAGCTAGACATATGCAACCTTAATTGTTTAAAGTAACTTAGGTGTATGAAATGAAAGAATTCTTGGTGTTAATAAATTTATCAGCCTTTTTTTATCTTAATTCGCTTGACATTGCCTACCTTTTGATTCTGCAGATTTTAGATGATTTCCTCTTCTGAGATATTTAAGAGATAGAAAATTGACATTGCGCCTTAAGAAAAATTAAAGCGACCATGTGATAGGACAACGATATCTAAATTGCTGATTTGTGCATGTTCTTAATTGATATGCTTTGACTAACAGAAGATGGTTTCAATGAGTAGATCACTAGAACATAGTTTTCTGATGAATTTAACTGCACCAAGGTAACCAGATATAACCTTTTCAATAAGAAAGGAATATATTTAAAAAGACCATCTTTTAATCTTACAAAACTCCGCATCAACAAAATCAATTTGTTACTCCCGAGGGAGAGAAAGAGATACTTCCACAGGAAACTAAAATATTCTAGGTCTGACAACACCAATTACCATGGAGCTTTGCAAAAGTATGCATATAACTGCAACAATACCAATCAGACCATATACGCTTTTAATACAAAACACTGATGTGTACTGAACGCTTTACAAGTCACCCAGTTAATGAAAGATCGCTTGATTCATTTCAGCCGATTGATGTGAACCACTACAAACCACTCTTTTACATAAAGTAGAGGCCATAGCAATGTGTTGGTCTCTGGGAACCTCAATTACAAGGATCCTACTTTCCAATGACACGGGTCTCTACTCACGGCAAGCATGTGAATGATATTGATCCCAAAAGAAGCTAATAGCAGCAGGATGGCAATAGCTACTGAAAGGAAGCACTCAATCTCTCTCGAGGCTACCACAAAGAGGGAGAAGAGAAAAAGAAGAGAGGAAAAGAAAGAAAACAAACCACTGGGTTACCTCGGGATTGTGACACTCGTGTTTACTTAAAGAAAGTAAACCCCCTGAGGTGATTAGTACAAATGAAGAGGGTTTATGAAAACTGTATGTCTTAAATTCATTCCAATCAAATTCAGCTATTATAACATCTAATCAGTTGTGCATCATGCGCATGTATTTTGAATTCATAAAATAATATTTATGAAAAGGGAATGAAATTAATTTCTTCTTTTTTGAAAACTTTACCTCTATTTACTACAGAGCAAATTAATAACTTAAATAACGGTATATAGATGTTGAGTTTGTTTCTGAATGTGCATTTGATGGGATGCTCACAGCGGTTCCTCCCTTTTAACATGTAAATATGGTCTAGTATCCGGGTCCTTCTGGAAGTGAAAGCTCTTCTAAAAGTCAGTAACAAAAGATGAATATTAAACAAATTCTTATAACCTTCGATTGTTAAGGTGTCTTTTATACGGAAACCGTGTCTAAAATCCAACAGTCCCCATTTTGAAATAAGTTGTTTTTTTCTTTTTCTTAAACAAAAATAAACTTGGTAATTTTACAGAATTTATTTGTAAAATTGTAGCATTCTGTCAGCCAGGATGAACCATAAATTATTCTCTCCTTTCTTTTGCAATTAAATGAAAAATCTGTTATTCTGTCACTATTTCAGTAAAACTTGTCTCAATGTTTATTTCTATGAATACCCAAAATAGCTAAACTCAATTGTTCATTGTAGAAATTAAATAATTTGTAATCAGTTTCAATTCAGGGAACATTTTTTTCTCAACAGGCATCATTTAAAATAATAGCTATTTTTGGAAACCCTCCTTAAAATTTGAAATCAAAATAAAAGTTTAATAAATAAATCAGGGGAAAATGGAATCAATAGTCTTTTACAGTTCGTTGTAACTACGAAAGGTCATAGATGCCCACATTCGATAGTTAATTCGATAGTCAACATTTTTTTTTTTTTTTTTTTTTTGTCAACATTTTGAGAAGCTTGGTCATGATTGTATTGTTTAATATTGTCGCTTAATATAATTTTAGGGCTTATAAATACATGTTTTTGGCAATATATAAAGATGATTTAAGTTTCGTTTGAAATTTAGCAATATTATATTCCATTTAATGAAGAAAATATTTTTAATTTCCTGCGATATATTTCACGGTTTTACTGCGCAAGTTCCACTCCATTGTAAAAGTTATACTTTCTCCTGATTCATTTTGGATGTTCAACAAAAATGCTAAGTTATTCACATAAGCTTTTAGGGTAATTCAAAGCATAGGACTCTAGAAGACCAAAATCCTGGTTACATAGGACCCTAGAGACCAACACATAACTTTGATTTGTGCTTCAGGAAAACGGGAGGTGTTTGGTGGTTCACAGCACATAAATCGGCATTATAAATCAAGCGATCAGTGCATCTACTGGATGAGTGCTACTATGAGCGTATAGATCCTGGACAGTACTGGAACAGCTATTCTGGATCCCCTTGTTGGACTCGGTGGTGTAGTCAAGCCGCAAACTTTTATATATATTCAAATATGGATAATAAAAACTTCATTTCTTCCATGGAGCTACAAACACAAGTTAACGCATATTGTTTTCAAAATTCTAAGAAATAGAGAACTTTCGAAAATGTTTCTTCTTTCCTTATACAAAACTTTACTTTTGAAATACTTGAAAAAGTGGAAATCATACGTAAATTGCAGTCAAATGACATACTTGTGGCTGTTGCATCAGCTACTCAAGAAGCTGTCATGAATGATACGCAAAAACTGACGAAAAATGAAGTGTCTGTCTTCTATGATGGGAACCCGGATTATTTACACGGAATGACTTGCCACAGACAACCAATTATGATTGGAACTTCTGAATGTAATGTTCTTCTAATGGATACTTTCCCTAACTCAAAAGGAAAAATATAACAATTACAATTTATATAATTTATGCTTTCATGATCGTTTATACTATTTAATACTAGAATTTTACATGAAATGCTCTAAAAAATAAAGCTTTATTTTGTGGAAAAAATTTACTAACAGAAGAAGTAGAGTTATTACTTATAACTGAAAACAAGGGAATTTCCTGGTTTCTCATATAAAATATAATCTTACATTTTTGGCAGTAAGCATTAAATAAATTTATACACATATATAATAAAAAAATCTGACTTGAAATTATTTGTGTACTATAGTTAACAGAGTTTCTAAACGTATTCATTTAAATATTAATTAAAGAATGAAAAACAATTTACATTCTTTTCACTTGTTTTTCACTGAAGTTTTAGTTGTTTTAAATATTTAACATTTGCATAAATATAATTTTTGTATAATATAACATTTTTGTATATGATATATAAAATTTTTGTGCAGGTACTAGTAAATAAATTCTGCCCATAGTTTTAAAACAAAGTAACCCGAAGTTTACCATGTAAAGCTATCACAGGTAATAAAATTTAAACAGACATAGGCAGCAGAAAATATTCAGAATGTTAAATATTTTCAAAATCGGTATATCAAAATTCAGAATTTGCATTTTAATTATTTAAATTAAATATTTTCAAATCTGACTTTTCTGGCTTGACTTTCTAGCATTAATTTATGAGAAAGACATCTAGCAAAGGATTTTATATGCATGTCTGAATTATACCATATTACTGTATTTTAAAAGCTATAATTGAAATGTTTAAGTATATTAATTTTGATCAGTTAATGATTTTAATCTAAAATAACTAATTTAAAAAATTTTTAATATATTCAGAAATTATAAAAACTATTGAACATTTCAATCTCCTTAATAGATTTCTAGTTTTGTGTATTTTTTTTCAAATTGTTTCAGTATAATAAGTTTAATCGATAACAAGTATTTATGAAATCTTGGAAAATTTTTACAGTAGTTGACAAAATATTCTAAAAGCCAAAATAAAATTTAACTTCATTTCTATAAAATTTACTTTACAATTCTCTCTTTTAACCATTATATAAAAAAACTACAGTTGGTAACAACAAACTATTCACAATTCTCATAATTATTAAATTCTCACAAGATAAACATTTTTTCATGTTTCACATTGGTTTGATATATGCTATGGAAATAAGAATTAAGAATTAAAATTGTAAAAATAAACCTTATTGCTTAATATTTAGAGAGCTATTGTTAGATGAATATTTATTTTTGTCATTAACTATATACCAGGAAGATGTAACTGAATATTGAACAACCTCTCTTCTCTTAAATTTGAAAGAGCTATGTGTACACATTTTAAGCAACGTACTTTTTTTATTTAAAATTACTTAATTTTGATTATAATAAATTCTTTCTATAATAAAAAGTAAAACCGGTTCTGAAACACTTAAATAGATTAATTAATACCTGCAGTGAATTGTAGTTCATTAAGCCCCTGGACAGATGAGGTCACAAGTTTTGCCATCCTCTACAATTTAAGGCTGTTTCTCCTGTCTAAATTGAGAGTTCCCAACTGGGATCTTCCTATTGTGATCATCCATTTAAAAATTATTTTAGACCAGTCTCTAATCCTGCGTTCATTATTGTCCAGGTAGTATTTTTTGGGATCGGTTGGTTTCATTCTGAGGATTAATTACATTTAGTTAATAATTTTATAAAACACAGAAAATATAAAGTTAACCACAATAAGATACTAAATTTTTATTTGATTTAATATATTATATCACAAATGAAGGAAATGAATGTTTTACAATAATTAAATAACACATTTTAATGAATAACGCATGTGGGGGTGCGAGAATAAAAATTTTCAGAAGCACAATATTTTCATTTCATTTTAAGTTTATATTTTACACTTGAATTACTGTAGATTGTGTAGCAAATGTTAGCTATACAATGTCTTTTGTTATTTTTAGACTGCTTCCAAAAACAGAATGCTTCAATAAATATCACCATTTAAAAATTTTCTTAAAATAGGTAAAAAATAAGTAATTAATAAGACAAATTATAAATTTCATTGCATAATGTATTTATAACATAATATGATTTATAGGGATTTTTATTTTATTATTTACAACATACTAATTAATATATATATATATGTGTGTGTGTGTGTGTGTGTTGTACTTTCTCTCTCCTCTCTTTGTCCTTTCCTATATGAATGATTGTCTTCCCTATGGCCCCTATGGCTATGGGTGCCATAGGGTACAATGTGGGGTACCTGTGGCATGTGTTTACTAAGGAAGTCGGACTCCATTCATATTATGGTTCAGTTGGAAAAGTGGAGCGGCGCACATTGATAGTCTAGCTGACAATCGACAAAAAAAAATCTCATTTCAAATGAAAACTAAAGTTTTTTAAATTAATTAACAATTAAAACATTACACACACATTTACACATAAATGTATTAAAACAATGAGTATATGTTTATTTAATTTCAAATGTTTATTGTTTATTTGTTTATTGAGATTAGAAATAAACAAATAAATTTGATATAATAAATTACATGTTTCATCAGACACAATATACCTTATTCTCACTAAAAATTAAATGGTTAAATTATTTCTTTTAAAGATTTATGCACATATTGTACTGAAAGGTCTTAGTTTTAAAATGTAATTTTTTAAATTTCATTTTAAAACAAATTATTATACTATTTCAGTTAACTTAGTTTTTTTATTTCCATGACCTTTCCATCTGTAAATATTATAATTATAAGAACTACTTCAATATTATTTAGCACATAATTTCTTAACTTTTCTTCATTAATTAAAAGCATAAATTAATATGTAATCAATGCAGAATATTTAAAATGAAATCAAAGCGATCTCCCCCCCGTAACAAAGAAATAAATTGTAAATTAATATTTTTCTCATTTATAAAGTAATACATAGTCTCTATAAATTATATTCAATTTAGCAAAATATTTTAATGTAAAATCTAAAATAGACAAATTTAAGGATAATTTTAATATAGATGATATCTGTTCATTTTATGGGGTAATTATTTTTGTTTTCAATCAGAAACAACCTAATTAAAATGTGTCAATGCAGTTTCAATAATATTTGAAAGAAAATATAATTGCATATTAATATTCTACAGATCGATGTTTGCATAATATTGTGTTATATAATTTAAATTAAAAAAATATAGTTCTTAATCTACGAGAAACCAGGTGCTATTAATGTTGAAAACAAAATATTCAATGAATATGAATTACATTTGAGAGTTTATACACTATTGAAAACATTACTATAATAATATATTCTAACAATTATAGGAAACAGTGAGTCACTATAAAGCATTATTCGGCCCCTTCTACGTTAATCAAAACAAACTAAAAAATACTGTTAATACGCTATTAAGAAACGTAGTTCGAATGTCTGCAGTTTTTTTAGAAATTAAACAGAAACTAGAAAATCACGTGAAGATTTTAACCAATCAGAGTACTTTTCATTTGTCGTCAGCCGTATTCATATCAAGAAAAGCGTGGAGTTAGTTTTTTTCTTATCAATATCGAGTGACAGTATGGAAATTTCTTCCTGCAGTTAAGTGAACAAAGATTTATTTTATTATGATGTACAAAATTTCTGTCATTCATCCAGAGGTGAAAAACCACTGATTTTTAAGAGTGTATTGAAGTGTCTTCAGTCTTAGGATTATTACATTATTGTGCGAATGAGGGAAATGAATGCCTTACAATATTTAAATAAATACCAATGAATACCATGGTATCAAAACAAAAAATTTCAGAAACACATGAAATAATTTCATTTATACAAAGTACATCATTATTACACTGGAATTACTGCAACTAGGTTAACCTACCTACAGAAAAAATTAGATATGCAAAGTCTTGTCTAAGATTTATATACTCTAAAGTTTATAGCATTTCTTCTCCACTTCTCTTTCATAAATTGCTAAAATGTTTAGCAGGTAGGTTTAAAAAAACCAAAAAGGGAATGCAATAAATAATCAGTAAAGCAATGGCATTAATGAGTTCATATAAAATTGTGGCTTTGTTATTTACATAAACGGGAACACCATTGTGTTTAATTCCATTAATTTAATATCATTCAGAAATTCAATAGTAGTACAGAAAACTTACTTTCTTCAAACCTGGAAAATGATGTATAACCAACAAAGGAATATTTGTCTTTGCATTGTTCAGAGTATGGGGAAAATTTAAAGTTGTGATATGAAATACTCTTATGATTTTTGATGATTTTATGATTTTTGATTACGAACCTAAGAATTGCTTACTTTCGATTCACCAAAATATAATTCTATTTGAAGTGCATCTGAATATTTTAGAAAAGAAAAATTTTTTGTTAAATATCATTTGAAAATTTTCTTATAATAAATTATTAAATATTCCTGAATTATATAAAATTGAGAAAAGAATATTAACAATGGAAATATATTTGAAAATATCTTAATTTTTTGTGTCTCATAATTCTTCAGTACTGATTATATAATGTATTATTTTTACCACTCAAAATATTTTCTTTGGTCTAAAATACCTAAACTTAGTTTTTGATTATTGTTTCTTTTCTTATGCCTGTAGGATGATTTAAAATTGTCTAAACTTAAACTTTGAGTTTTACTTTTTTCTTATTCTGTTTTATAAAGCTAACTTATTTTTGAATGAACTTTTGATGCTATGTTCTCATTTTTTTAAACACCTTCAAATGCTATTAATTATACGTTTAAAATTAATTTTGAAGCATATTTTTAATATTTACTGGAGTACAACTTTTTTTCGTAACTTTTTCTCTCACTTAATACTCATTATCATTCATTAATACAAAGAAAATGTTTGAACTCATTTGACATTTTATTAATTTCTCTACCTTAAGTTCTTACAATAAATAAATGGATCCATTTTGTTTTTCTCTAATAATTACTTTAAGTTAGATTAAATAAAGTCAAGCTAAATTAGAAAAATAACATTTTATAACAAATACCACAAATACATAGCCAGCATTAACTAAGGAAATGATGTTTCCTTTGGAAAGAATTTATATAATTACTCATTTTTAAATGTTTGTGATATACAGTTTACAGATTTTAACTTGAGATTTTTTAAAGTTATAACATTTAGAATATTATGTATCATGAAATATAAAATTCTATATGGACTTCCCTGTCTATGTATTAATAATATTGATATACTTTTTGTAGGGATTTTACAAACACACTATATATTATATATAATGTATAAAACTGTGCACTAAATATTTTACATTAAATATTACATATAAAAAATAATTAAATATTTTTAAATCATTACGTACTTATTATATTAAATAATATATCTTAGTATACACACACTTATATATATATATATAATTATGATATTAATATGTATTATAAAATGCATGTATAATTACTATTTAAATATTCACTAGCACATAAATTTTCTTAATTTTTATTAATTAATAAATTGCTTACATTAATATATTAACAATGCAGAATATTTAAAATAGAATAAAATCAATTTATATATAACTGAAAATTCAATAAACAATAATTACATTTGAGAGTTAAGAGAATAGTGAAAACACGCAATACTATAGTAATTTATTTTGACTATTTACTTAATTATTGGAAATAAGAATTTGCCATAAAGCTTAGATATTCCTACCACACAAATCTTTATTAACGAAGAAATCATTTTGATTACAAAATGCAATTCGAAAGTCTTCCAATGTGGGATTGGAATCTAAACTTTGAGTGACGGTAATAAAACTTCTTCCAGCAACTAAGTCAAAAAATATTTATTTTAGATGTTTAAGGAGTTTAAACAATTTATTTCTCATAAAATCAAGAAGAGTCGTTTGAAGTCTTCATTGTTTGATTCTAGTACATTCAATTGAATTAAATTATTTTTCCATAAGTAATTTCATAAAAAATTAAATTAGAAAATATTAGTGAACGTCAAAACAGAACGTTGAAAAGCATGCAATGGTGTTAATTATATAGTTAATTATATAGTTTATATAGTTTGATAAGTTTTGGTTACAATAACAAAATGATTGAAGATATATGGAAACAAAATAAGCCTATGTGCGAAATAAACCAGATTTCGTTCCTACTAAGACAGCGGTTTTTTTCCTGCATTCTGTTCGGATTGAAATTCAAAGACTATTTGGGAAATTAAAACATTCTTGTCTTTCAAAGAGGCTCTGTGAGACTTTTTTTAATTCAAAGTTATGTAGCGATTCTGACGATAGGCAAATATTACTGGGTGTAGATAGTGACGACTTCAGATTATTGCTATCTGTTGTTGACCAAATGGCTTAGGAGGCATTTCTTCAGTCACAGTTTAATTACAGATCCAAGAATAATTTTTTTGCAATCTCATTATCAGTTTTCTAGTATTTTGGCGTAGGTAGCACAAAATATTACGCAGTTGTTGTGATTCTGAATGGCGACGGGCTTGTGCATGTTTCCTAGATCCACCGAGGACTGCTCTTTATGAAATCATTAAAAGACAAGTGATTGCGGGATTATCAGATTCAGAACAAAAACTGAAATGACTAATTTCAAAACTTGGAGGATGACAAACCCTACCTAATAAGATACTTCAGTTTGCAGAATTCAGTTTAAGTGAGGACTTTTTGAAATCTCTTTGGTTACAATTCTTCCCCAATCAAGCACAGACAATTTTTGCGATTTTTATGGCACAGTTGAAAAATTAGCCGTTATAACGGACAAAAATCTCAGAAGCAACACACCAAATGGCTGTGACGTAACGAAACCACAATAATCAACGGGCCCAGCTTCAACAACAGGTAGCGGAATTTATAAACAAATGCAGCAATTAACCAGATTCAAAGGCCAGCAACCAAATCGATGGCGTAGGTGATCCAACAGTAGATTGTGTCAAGCAACACAAAGCGGGAATAAAAATATTTGTTGGTATCATGCAAAATTTGGACAGCACGCAAATAAATCACAAAGCCCTTCTGGTTTCAAGATCAGGAAAACTGTGAAATCTCAACAGGCGGTCAAATGTTATTTCGTAGTACCTAAACTAAGCAGCCTATCTAGTCGCTAAGACAATCAGTAGTGGTAGCGACGTCTGCGTGTTACCTTATAAGTAAAACGTGCCAGAGAAACCTGAGCAACTGATCAAATTATTTTCACGAAACGGCTCAGAAATGTATACATGTGGTTCGCGAATAGTAAGCTTTGATCTCAATTTACGACATTTATTTACATGGCCTTTCATTATTGCTAGTGTCAACGAATCAATAATAAGAACAGATTTTCTTAATCATTATGTTCTACTCGTGGACATCAAAAATCTTTGTTTGAGGGACCTGAAAACTGTTTTAACTGTCAATGGATAAATTCCATGACATTTTAAACCGTATCCGTCTCACAAAGATTTGTGCATAACACCGTTCACTGAATTGAAATCACAGGACAGCCAATATACGCATGTAGGGCACAGGTTACATTGAGAACAGTTAATTACCGTAAACCGTGAATTTCAATACATGCTCTATCTTTGCAGTTGCCGGCCGAGCAAGTCTAATTCGATGAAAACACTACATCTAGTAACCAAGTCTAACAACAATGATTAAAGTCCAACTGGCGACTAACGCGCTTTAGGCAAAATGACAGTACCTGATCATTATCCTTTGCCACACATATTGAACTTCGTAAGACACCTGCATAGCAAAATTATATTCTAGAAAATCGATCTAATTTGAGCATATCATCAAATTCCGCTATATACGGATGATGTACATAAAATTGCGATTACAATTCTTTTCGTCCTATTCGAATTCATGTGTTTTCTGCTCGGTTTATCAAATTCGGCCCAAACTTTCCAATGATTTATAAATGAAGTATTCAGCGATGGGACTTTGTTTTTTACATGCTTCGTTAACGTTTTCGTTGTCAGTAAAAATGAAGTCGAATACCTTAAATATCTAGAAATGTTCTTCCACAGTCAATCAGTATGGCATCAAGCTTATGCAAAAAAAGTTGCACCTATACTGAATTTCTCACCACCACGCACAATATACGAGATTCAGGCCTATTAAATTATTTTTGAAGAATTATCCCACATGAATCAGAACTTCAAAACTCCTCACTAACTTATTTACAGGTAATGACAAACGCAACTTAAATGACATATGGTAACCTCAACAAAAATGCGGTTCTTGACTGGTCCAAAAGCTCCTTTGAGAAATACATAAACCAATTGTCCAAGTGACTCTTTTAGCCCACTCCAATTCTCAAGCTAAACTAGTCCTCTTCACCCTCACTAGCAATTTGGCTATTTACGCCTCATTAAACCAATTGGTCACGGATGAGCTCTCAACTTCTAGCATTCTTTTCAGCAAAACTTTGCCCGGCACAACAAAAATTGTCTACTTTTGACCGGGAATCGTATGCCATGTATGTTGCAATCAAGCATTTTGGCACAGGCAAGAAGGCCATAATTTCACAATCTTTATGGACAACGAATCCTTAACTTTCGTGTTTTATCAAAAACTTGATAAATGTTAGCCTAAGCAGTAACGACACTTGGACTTCGTTGGACAATTCAGAACAGACATTAGATTCATTAAAGGAGTCGATAATTTACCGGCTGAAGCATTGTTGCCTATTGAAACCATTCATATTTCGGAACTGTTAGATTACAAAAAAGAAAAAAAAAAAGATGCCTAGGTTTAAGATTTTTTTAGAAATTGAGTATTAAGCAACAAGTTGATGACAATTCTCTACTCTAATACACCATTATATTGTGACATAGCGACTACAAACATTCGCCTGTATCTTCCCTCCGAGTTTCAACGTTTTGGGTTTGACACTTTTTAAAATCTCGCACACTCTGGTATCAAAGCCACAAACAAGCTGCTTTACTACAGGTTCATTTACAAGTCAATAAATAGTGACTCAGTTAGTGGTCCAAAGCTTGCATACCAAACCAGCGTTCTAAAATTTTTGCCACACATCTAGCCCAGTCTCTAAAATTACTGTTCCAGATAATCGTTTTGAACTTATACATATTGATCTGTTAAGACCGTTGCCAGTTTCAGACAACTGCATTTACTTACTTACCATAATAGACCGTTTCACTCGGTGGATCTATATAGTACTTCCGCGGGACTTGCGGACACTGTATCTTAAGCAGTGTGAGCCCATTGTATCACGTTTTAAGACACTCATCAAGACCTCTACTGATCACGGGCGTCAATTTGAATTTCACCTGTTCAAAGCCTTAGTAAAATTGCTATTTCAAACACATTCACACAACTGGTTTACATCCTAGGAGCAACAGCCTTGTGGACAATGCACACCGGCCATTAAAAGCTGCCTTAAGGGCTTGAGTGAATGAGGATTGGACTGAACAGCTAACCCACCGTTCTTCTTGATTTACGCTCGGTATTCATTCTGTATGCGTAGAATACAGGGGAATTACTGTAAAGAACAACACTCAGATTACCCGTTGAATTCTTTATTCCAAGCAAAAAAGATGTTAACCCTGTTGCATTTCTCCGAGATCTACGTGGCTTTACTCAGACACTTGTGCCACAAACACAGAGTAATCATGATGCAAAGAAACCATTTGTGTCCCAGGCTTTACAGTCTTCCACCCACTTTTTCATTCGTCACGACCATGTTCGACCCCCAATAACACCTCTCTAAAGCCTATTTCTAGTAGTGAAGCAAATGGACAAAACTTTCAAGATTAAAGTGAAAGGGAAGGAACTTGTCATTTCTATTGACAAAGTAAAACCTACTTCCTTACACGACTCAAGAAAGCAGTCAGCAGTATAACCCTGATGTTACCCCGACCACGAGGGAACAGATTTCAATCCCGAATAAGCCGGCACCATTTGCGGTTGCTCTTTAAACAGGCTCAGGTCGTCACGTTAGATTTCCATCTCACCTCTGGTTGTAATGTTGTCACTGGAAGGGGAGTACTGCGGTACACGCGTTACTAATTCTATCATTGGCAACGTGCACGCTGAGAACATTAACTGTAACCGGTTAACGTCTTGACCGGGCGAAAAGTTCGTTTGATTGGCGCTATGATTGTTCAGTCAGTGGAGACTTTTTTCCTTGGTGCTTAGCCGCGTACTTACCATCGCATTTGTAACAGCATATTCTTAAAACCGAATGCTCACGTATAATTCTGATGATAAATTAATAAAGTTGTTTTAGATCTCTCTCCTTTTATCTATTTCTCATGTTTTTAATTTAATTTTTTATTTAATTTTTCATGTTTTTAATTTAATTTTCTAAACAATTTATCAGTTTTTTTTTTCAAAATGCCATGCTAAAATTTTAAAATTTTAAATATATGAAATATTTAAAATTTTAGATCCTTTTCTGATTACTAATTTAACTTCAGTAATCCATATTCTTATAAAACTTCTATCATCATCTGAATGACTACATTCTTTATTTCTAATTTCATAACCATCTTCATATTTCCTTTCTTCTTTTTAAAATGGTTTCAGTTAGAAAGTTTTCAAACATAATTTAAAGTGATTAAAAATTCCTTTTTCTTCTTTGTATGTTAAAACAGGATGATAGAATTTTTAGTTGGAAACGTTTTACATTTTACTAAACCGAAAAACAAATTTTTTTTCAATTGTCTTAAGATTAAATATCTTTGTAGGATAACCAATGGGATAATCATCAAAATAATTAAGGATAGGATATAATGAAAATACATCTATGTATCTACCTTTATCATTATCACTCATTTACCATTTTAATTTTGTAAGTTCACATCACCTACCTTAAAATATATCTCTTATATTTAAAGGCTCAAAGAAATTTCTATTCCATTCTGTTTTCATAAATTTTTTAATATCTTTTTCATTTTCAAAACCAAATTTCCACATTTGTGAAACAACTCATATTATTTGCACCTATTATCATTTTAATTCTTTTCTATAAATTGTCCATAAATATGTGCTTTTTACAATTTATTTTGCCTTAGAATAACATTTATTCATCCATGCCAAAAGAAAAAAACATTTATGAAATTGATATATTGTATTTTTATAAAAAAAATCTATCAACTTTCTAAGTCTACTTCCTAATTTTAAACTTTTCCTTCCACCATTCAAAGCTTGTTGTACATTAATGTCATGCTTCTGAGGCTACAGTCATCCCGTCGGTGCTAGATAATCCAGTCAACCAATTGATTTGTCACTATATTTATTTTGTTGAATAATATCTTCAGAGCTATATTAATATTTGATTTTAAAACACTCTTCTAGATATAGCCATTTAATTACTGGCTGAGTGTATGTATCTAAAGGGGTCAATATCAGCTACTTTTATAAAAAGTTTTTTCGTTTCTAAGAATTTCTTCTTAAGATAACAACATCAAAATGCCAATATTTATAGTTTCATTTTTAAAATGAAACGCTTCATATTTCACTGATTCATACTATATTTTAAAATATTTTCTTTTCTTCTTTGTCATTGAATTATATTCCAGAATAATCCTTATCAGGGTATTTTTCTAGATATTTTTTATCTTTTTCAGTATTAAACAAATTTATTAATGGTATCAATGTAAAATATTTAGAGTCTATAAATTTAATTTTATAATCAGATGCTTCAATAAACATGAGTTTATCACTTTAAAATGTTTTAAACATTCTAATTTTATTTTTAAAGTAATATATTTTGCTAAAATCTAAAAATCAAATTCTTTTCCTTAATGAGCTAAAACAGTGTCATCAAAAAAAAGTTTATGTTCAAATAATCCTTCAATGTTCAAGATTTAATTAAGAAATTTTTTCTTCCTTATAAAAAATGTTTTTACTATCATTAAATTCATGCATTATTAAATTGTATTCATTATTTAGTGTTTCTTGATTTGTTTCAACGTTGAAAAATGCATTTCTCTGTAAAATCGGCATATTTCCATTGACCACACCATTTTTTATAACAATCAGAAAATTTGATTTTACAAGTTTTTAAACTTATTCCATCTTTTTGTTTACATTCTTCACAGAACGTAGTATTCCTTTTCTATACATTTTTTATCATATAAACCTCTTTTTGTTTTTTTCGTGTAACATTCATAATCTTTCCATTCTGTACAGATTTTACACATTCTCTCTCCACAACTATGTTCTTCAGAACTTCTATACTTTTTAGGCATATTTTATTAACATTTCTTATATTCCATAGTCTTTCTTGACCTTTATATAAATGATCTAAATTAAATATTCATTAAATTTCTTCTCTTTCACAATTATTGATTTGTTCGGAAAACAATTTTGTTTTTTATAAAAACGAAAATAGTACAGCAAATAAATATTTAATTGAATTGTATATTGTCAATTCTTAAACAGTACCTTTTGACATCTTTCTCGTATTGCATGATTCCACACTTATAAAATGGTTGGTTTTCCTTGGCAGAAAACTGATCCAGCTAGGAAAAACGAAATTACTTTCCGAACAAAAAATATTATCTTTCTTGAAATGTCTATCACATTTTAATGAAGGTTTATGTTGAAAATTTATTTTATGACTCACTGGACAATAATCATAATATTTTTTTGTACCAAATTATCTTCTAATATTTGTGATTACATCAAAATAGTTTTTCGTCATGTGTATCTATGTAGATGTTGATTTATAATTATCATTATATATCTTTCCTAATAATTTTCTTCACAAAAAATAGTTATAGGAAAAAAGTTTTCGTTTATCATATGATGTAGATTAAAAACATCTAATGGAATATTACATACTTCGTGTAGTTTCTCAGTTAATGTTTTGTTAAATAATCTTTTTTAATATATGTACTATTATTTTTAGATAGACTTTTTTGCCTTAACTTTTAACATAACATTTCAGGATTTTGAGTCGTTAAGGCTATTATTATTGCTCTAGCTAAACATACTCTATCATTATTTTTAATTTGAAAAAAATCATTTTAAATAAAATGATTATTTTCAAAAAATATAGTAAATACTATATTTTCCTCTTCAAACGATGGTCTTTTTTACCTTTGGCGGCAATGCAATAATATGAAAATTGTATAAATAGTCCTTCACATTTCGATTCTTTGCATTCAATTTTATCTTACAAAACTTCTAAATAAATTTCATCTCTCTTACGTTGGCGTCATTTTTGGGTGGAATTTGACATTTAAACCTGGGCGAAATGATATCTTTACTTTAACATTTCCAAAGGCTTTTCTATGCAAATCTCTTAAGATGTTATGACATTTTTCTGGTCTTAATTCTTTATCATACTAATTTTATAAATTTTTCTATTGGTTTTATATTTTTTGATGAAGTTTTGACTTATTTCAACAATTTCATAATCTGGTTCAGATAAATTTTCAAGATTTTCTTCTATTTTTATCTTATTTTATATTTTTTTTTGAGGTCTATATATAAAGCATTTAAATTAGTCTATCATTTACAATAAAAAGTTTATAAATCAATTATAATTTTTCTCATTATGGTATAAATTAATCATTATTAAATCTCATATTTTAAGAATCAAAAATTTTCTTATATCTATTTCCTCTAGTAGGATATCTTTTAACCATTTCAGATTTTACCAAATAATTTTCTATAACATAAATATAATAAAATAATCTAATCCTAAATAGCCTTATAAAAAAGTATGTGTTTTCCTGTTCTGGAACATATGAAATAATAGAATCAATAATATTTTATTTTTTCCTGGAATTTTAAACCTTTTAGGTTTAAATTATGAGAGACTATCGTTTAAGTAATGAACTTTTATTTTCGGTCATTTATTAGAAACCAAATTTTTACTTTTCAGAACCTATTATTTTGATATGAAACTTATTTTTAAAATGTCTTTGCTTGTGAGCATAAATATAAAATCTAGAACATTCACACAAATATTTTCTTTTAATTTTTAAATCGCAGTCAATATATCATTTAAATAAATGTTTCTTTTCATTAACATAAAACTCTTCAGTAGATTTAAGTTAATCGTTACAATATTTTTCATTCATTTATTAAAAGGTGTTGTTATGAATATTCTATAAATAATATTAATTACTTTTAATATTTTTTTTAAAATTTTAATATTTTTCTGTGGTGGACTTGAAAACATATTTTTACCTTACCTTTTTATATTTCGCTCCCTACACGCATTGCAATCATTTTTATTTGAAACCCACGTTTACGTCAACTCAACCTAATTTTCGACTTCGAAAAGTACTTTCGACAGCGACCAATTTACTTTAACCATTAGACCAATGGGTCTCGTTTGAAGATAGATAAAAATCATTTTTCATAATAACTAAAATAAAAAATGAATTTTCGTAACATTTTTATGCAGTGTTTCCATCTATATTTGAAAAGTGCTTTTAAAAGATGATTATCAAACCACTTTTCCTTCTTATTAATTTTTTCGTTTTAAAAATTTATTTTAATCTATAAACCCAGTAAACCTAATTTTAATATTTTTTTAAATGATTTTCAATAATTCTCATGTTATCATGACGTTCTAGTTTAAAATTCAACATTTTCAACAACTTTTATTTCAACATTTTCATTTGTAAACTATTCAATATTATAATAATTTTTGTGTTTCTTTATTTATAAATTCAACTCCTTTATCATTTTGAATTTTTCGGCTCATCTTTTTTCAATATATATTTTTAAATATATTTTTAAAATCTCTTGTAACTTCTTCACCTGTTTTCCTATTTTAATATTAACTATCCATACATATTTACTGTTACCATACAGTGCTAATCAACAACTGTTAATAAATATATAGTATCATCATTATATTTACTCTTTGTAAATTTATGATCAAATAGTAAATCTGCTTGCCAATGATTAATGTGTGAAATATATTCTTTCCTATATTCTTCGGAAAAGTTTCTAATTAATGTCTTATAAAGAGTGTAAACATCTTGAATGTGTAAATAATATGTAATTTATTTTTGGGATAATTTATTTTGTGGTTGTATGTATTTGTGCTCTTTTATTTATTTACATATTTATAACAATGTAATTGAGTCTTCCTTATATATTTTTCAATAGAAAATTTTGAATAGATTCATCCTCTCGTATATATGCATCTTGTTCAGTTAAATTATTTGATTTTAACAAAATCAATAACTATTTATAAAATTGAAAGGCTTGTTTATATTTACTCTTTTTAGCTGAAATATTTAAAAACTTATCTTCACTTATTTCAGCAGTTATATTTAACGCTGATAAAAGGATCAGAAAATGAAACCTCATAATCCAGAGGCTTTAAACTAAAATTTTCCAACGAAAAACTTCACATAAATTGGTATGACTTTTCATAAATATAAACTTTTCTCGCTCTCTAATTATTATCTATTTTAGTATTCTTCCATTAATATATGGGTTCAAAATTTTTTCTATATCTCATATACTTGAAATAACTAAAAATAAAAATCTATACACATAGTAAAATAAAAGGATATGCCTTTTGTAGCTAATTTTACTGTAAATAAATAATACTATAGAACGTGGAAGAAGTAAACACTAAAAGCGAGCAGATCAAAAACGGTTAGAAATTATAAAATTGTAATCTGAAAAAAAAAAAAAGAAAAACTGATGAACATAAACGGGAAAAAGTTTTTGATATTGCAAAATCCTTAAAAGAATTTCATAAACCTCTACAATTGAAAATTTACAAGATTAAGACACTTAGATAGCAAAACATGAAAAATATTCAAAAAGCTATAAAAGGTGCAGCAAGTAATCATCTTTTATATATACAAGTAACTCAGTCATCAGAGTATGTAGATTATTCTTAAAATGCTGGAACACTTTTATATAAAATTAAAGGAATATAAATTTCAATGAAAATTTAGAATGAAATTTCATTAAAAAAGTATAATAAGAATTACCATTTGAATATATAAGTAAATCAGTTGAAAAATTAGTAGAAATTATTAGAAGAGCTGCGAAAATATGTGATAATTATAAATTATAGAATGCAAATTTAATTAGAAATAAAAATTATGCATACCACGATAAAAAGAAACTGAAATGCAAGATAATATGGATACTACTAATTATAAATTGAAAAAAAAATTATAAAATATATCCAAGTACTACTCTCTTAAACAAGAAATGAATATGTAGGTGAGAGATTAGGAAACTTAGAGGAATTAACAAATAAAATATGTAAAGGTTTTGAATACAAAATATATATAATCCAATAGTTATTATATTTCATAAGCTTTTAGAAGATGAAACTTTAACAGATGATGATATAAATGAGTATTATTATAAATGTGTATGCCTTAAATAATTATATATATATATATATATAATGAACTTATTTGAATGCTTATTAAATTTCAAATTTTTAATCTGGATTTCAAAACGGAGAAAAAAATTTCGCTTTTGATAGATAAAACTAAACCTCCAAATAATGATTTATATCTTATAGATATACAATCACAAATTAAACCTATCCCAAATGGTAAAATAATTACTATTAGCGAACTCCAAAAATTTTGAGGATTTTATTATTTTTAATTCCTGTTTTAATTGCAGCTAAAAAAGCTGAAGGAGTTGGAGCATTAAGTGGTGCATTGAGTTATGATTTTAAAAAATTTCAAGATCTGTGGATATCCTTCTTGTGTAACATTAAATGATATAGTTAGTTATTACAAAAGGGAAACAAATCAGATTGTAAAACAAATTCAAGGAAATTGGGAATATTTTCCGTGAAAATATTCTACAAAATAATAGAAAATTATATGAAAAACTAAGAATTCAGAG
Organism: Latrodectus geometricus; assembly: GCA_026290005.1. Lineage (NCBI taxonomy): Eukaryota > Metazoa > Arthropoda > Arachnida > Araneae > Theridiidae > Latrodectus > Latrodectus geometricus. Next base: position 290,252 of record JAPDSC010033274.1, read on the forward strand.
GCTTATATACTTTAGATATATTTACAGGTCTTGATAATCACTAAGTTTGCTTTATTATAATGATACAAAGCATATTATACTTTTTCGCTAATAATACAAAAAATTATTTTAAGACTTCAGAAAAAAGAGGCAAGACCTAATGATAATTTTTTTACCACAAATCATTTCATTGAAATGTGGTTATTATTGTATGAAATATATACATGAGAAAAATAAAGGTAAGTTAAACCTATTGGAAACTAGATGCTTCATTTATTTAGTAGTGAAAAATTAAAAATTATACATTTTTTAAAAAGAATTTCTATATTCTTTAGCACAAGGACATACTTTTAATGAGAAATTTGTCACTACTAAATAAAGGAAGCAACTAATTTTAGATTCGAAAGTTGCAAAAAAGTCAGAAGATATTAAAATTGAATATTTAAGTTCTTTTGATGAAATAGAACTTCATTCGTTGTATTTTTCATCGAATAATATTACAAAGAAAATAAACAAATTTAGATATTATAATGGTAAGTAATGTGTAGACTTTCTACTCTCCCTATAAATGATTAAAAGGTTTAACAGATATAACAGATATTTTTCATTAAATATTTTGCAAATGAGTCAACTATATTAGTAAGAGCTTTAGAAGGAAGGCAAAGATTTGTAATTAAATTAAAAAAAAATTATCAAATTGATTTGTCTGTAAGTGAATTGTATAAAATTTTAGGATTTGAACAAATGATATATAAAGATCTTGAACTAGAAGGTAAATATAGAGCAGATATAGCTAATGGAATTAATATGTAAATTCACTGTTATACAGTATACGGTGCCTATATATAAATCATTTTCAAACCATGCGATTACCTTAAAAATGACCTTTGTAACTATAAATCCTCCTGTAAACTCATATACTAAAGAATTTGATAAGCGTATATTTTTCTGTTAAATCTAATTACATAAACAGTATTAGGATGAGCATTAAAAACTGAGGTGAATTAATTTATTTAAGTAAACAAGAAGTATAGTATAGGTTTATTGCAGGGTAAATGAGAATAAACACAGATTATATAGAAAGAGTATAGAAATGGTTTTTCTCAGATTTAATAAGTGCAATAGGAAGAAAGGCGAAACCAATTATAGAAGAAAATTCAAAAGAATTTCTAAGAAATAAATTGAATGATATTTTATCTAAAAAGAAACATGGTTCAAGATTAAAGATAAAATCGCTTCCTGTGGGCTAGATTCCCTATTATTTTGTTATTGAATAAATGAATAAAATTTATGGTTTGAGAAAATATTATAATGTGGCGTATTGAAAAAACTAAGAGTATTTTGAAATTAAAGACGAAAGCAGATATATATATATATATATATATATATATATATATATAATGATATTTTATATATATATAATTACATTTAATTGAATCAGTTAATAATCATAAATATTTGGTTTATAAGATATTTATGATTATTAACTGATTCAATTTCTTTATTTCCTATAATTAATTTACATGATTTAATTAAACCACTTCCATTTATTCAGGTAATATTCTCATCAGTCATTATCTTTTACATCATCATCACTTTTTGCAATTTTTAATTCTTGTTAATAACCATAACCATGAGAAAATAAAATATTAGCATTTGTATAAGAAAAAATTCTAAGTAGTTTCAGCAATATATATATATATATATACTGCTGAAACTACTTAGAATTTTTTCTTATACAAATACTAATATTTTATTTTCTCATGGTTATGGTTATTAACAAGAATTAAAAATTGCAAAAAGTGATGATGATGTAAAAGATAATGACTGATGAGAATATTACCTGAATAAATGGAAGTGGTTTAATTAAATCATGTAAATTAATTATAGGAAATAAAGAAATTGAATCAGTTATTAATCATAAATATCTTATAAACCAAATATTAGAATTAATAAATGTCAAATATTAATAATCAAAAACCGTAGTAACTAGTATGCTTTTCTATGTACATACAACAGAGTATGCAGATAAGAATATTTTAGTATGTGAGGCTACTTCAGCTAATACCACTAAATATTACTAAATTTAAAGAAAATATAAAATGCCGCAAAAATATTATAAGGGATTTACATTGAGATTTTAATTTACTAAAAATAGTCAAAGTATAAAAAAATTGCGGTTACCTTTAAAAAATCTATTAAATGTTTTTCAATGGCTATAAAAAAGTATTAACAGAATTTCTTATTAAAATAGAAGTTAAAAAAAGTAAAAATATGTTATGCACAAATATTAAAAATTCTAATTTTAAAATATTCGTTAAAGATTAATCCTTGTGTTTATTTTATGTTAAATTTAAAAATTCAGCATCTATAGCAAATGACGAATTAAAATTATCTGATACTTCTATAAAAATAGACTGAGATCATTATATTATTATAGAATAAAATTTATTCAATTAAAATACTAGAGGATATCATAGTTTTTAGCAACATCTGATAAAGTTTTATGTTTATATATTATGCCTCAATATCTTAGAGGTATTGTAAATATGAAGCAAAAAAACATGGTGTTTTATCACTTAGATGTGACCGAATGTTGGTTAAAGATTTCATGACATTTAATTGTTAGGTATGCAATAGATTTGCATAAAACAAAAATAACGATTGTATACAGCTCTTTCAAAAGCGGAAGAAATAATACAAATTTCTTTTCTATGATATGCTATTCAGATTTTAATAAATATCCTATCATAATACAAATTTAAGTAATTTAGCGATTGAGTTCAGCTGGAGATTAAAAAATAATGCAACTGAAAAATATGTCTTTTAATTCATTTTAAAATAAAGGAATAAGTGTTCTATAAACATGAAATCTCAAGAAATAGTTATGATTAAAACTTTAAAATTATGAATTTAATAAATGAGGACTTATCCTTTGTTTGGTGATAATATAAAAGAAGGTTTCCCTGGTCCTCTAGGTGTAGGACTTAAGTTAAAAAATGATGAAAATTACGGTATGGAAGAAAAAAGAATTTAAGATATGTAGATGAAACTTTATTATTGAATGATACAGCAACGAAACCATGTGTAGATAGTATTCATGAGCATTTTAAAAAGTTAGAAATTTAACAATTAAATCTCTGATTCATTCTCAAACTGATAACTTCAATGCTAGAAAAAGAATAACTAATTTAGCAGATCCTGAAGATGTTAATGATATAACAACTAAATCATACGTACAAAAAATTTACGAAAATTTAATAGATACATCTATAATACTCATTCGCAGACTGATTACTAGAATGCGAAAATTAAAATATCGAATTTAGCAAATCCTAAAATTTTTAAGGATTCAGCTAAAAATAATTATGTAAATAAACGAGTATAGGAATTAGAACAAAAGTTTAATTCTCTGTGATTATTATTAAAATGTTTTTTAAGAAAGAATATTTAATTTATAAAAGACATTTTGTGTGAAGATGAAGTTGCTAATATGTATAATGTAAATAAAAAATACAACAAATAGTAATGTAATAAAAAATACAATAAAAAATAGAACAAAAACTTTAACTCATACACGTCAAGGTAATTTTGATATTAAAGATAATATAATAAGTAATTTAAAAGACAACTGAAAAATAACGTTTTTTATTTCGTTATTGAACAAGTTAAGTTAATAAATGCCATTTTATGAAAAAAGCTTATTGTTAAAAAGAAATGTTTTAATGTTGAAAATAAGAAAATTATTAATATTCCTGATGCTTTTAATAAAAAGTATGCTAAGAAAATATTCAAGTAAAGATATTTCCACATACGAAATATGAAAAATGAGATTTTCGAGTATGATAAAGAAGAACATCGAACAGTTTATACAATTGATTTCGAGGTTATCAAGAAATGATATAAAAGAGGAATTTCTTATTGTTTTTTAATTTAATCCTCTAAAAGAAGTTGAAAAGCTCTATATTAAATTATTTAATTTTTATATTTTGAAGATTATATTAACCATAAATACTTCATGAAAAAAGTGACTGATCTTCTTAATATTCCAAATGTATTTAAAGTTAAAAAAAGGGAAACTTAATATTGAATTACTCTTATGTATGGGAGATAAACAAACAAAGATATTGACTGGTAACTGATAGAAAGAATATTATTTTTTTTTCCAAATAATCAGAATTCATCCGTGTAACATCAATTATAAGGAACCGTTTCTCATTAAAATAGCACAAGTGGATAAATATAGCTATAGGTTTCAAAGTTTAAAATTAAATGGTGCATTTATTGATAAGCAGAAAGATTACCTTTTATGGATTGTGTATAATATTTATCAATTTCTTTTTCAAATAAATGGACTACCTAAAGAAATTAGATTGGGAACTAATTTCTAAATATCAAAAAATATCTGAAATTTTATTTATTAATTTGCTTTATTTGGATTACCTAATTTTCTTCTAAAATTTTCTTTATTAAGATTATTATTTTCTTTATTATGATTATCTTTCCTAATTTCATCTGTGAAAATTGGCAGAAAATAAGCATTCTACACGATATAGAAAGTTAAACAACATGAAGTTTTGTAAATATATTAATTCTATTGAATATATAGCGTAATATATTACGCAGATGAATGATAATTGGTTCATAGTTCAGTTGAAAAAAGAGAGTGCACGAGTAAACATGTCTTGGGCATTTGCAAAGTTGCAGAAGATACATGGTGGAGAAGGGCTGGAATTTTCGAGTGTGTCAGGCTGAATAGGATAAGAAGTTCAGCCGATACGAGAGTCATATGCTTGTTACACGTTGCCATAGAAATATTCTTTGTTCCCCTATCTAATAATCTCGTCTCCTTTTAATAATTATTCCCACTGAACAAGAATTGCGATATTAACTTTTGTTTATGTAGAATCCATTGTCGCAATCCTATATGTAAGTAAATAGCTTCGACTCATGAGACCATTTCCAGCTTCATGTGATTTTTCATTTAACAATAATTTTATTAAAATTAACATCATATTATATCCCTGCAGGGCGGGTAAAATAATTAAATAGCTCAGATTTCAACTCTAAGTTGAAACATTTTCAAATGATTCAATTTTGAGAAACAACCTTTAATATTTTTAACTCTATATACTTATTAATATGAAGATTAAAATATTGTCCGAATTTTCAGTGCGAGTCTTATGAATACAATGTGGAAATTGAACTTCAAAATCTAATGATTAAACTTCATGAAAGGAGTAAAAAGATGCTCTCTGATAATTTATGAGAAATATGAAACAAAAGGGAAACAAATCAATTGTAAGAAAATATTTTGAAAAATTAGGTATCACACAAAAATTAATATGAGTTTTTCCAAGTTAATTTACTTCAGTTAATGCATATTAATATATAAATAATAAATATATATAAATAAAAAATAAAATAAAAAAATAATACATAAATAAACTCATGTAAAAAATGCGTATGTTAAAGATGTTAATTTTGATGTTAATTTTGCGAACGAAAAGGTCATGGCTTGGATGGAAAAAGATATTCATTTAGAATAAATACGTTAAGAAAGTAACTTAAATTTAAATATTACAACCTGATGTAATTATTAATAATTTTATTCTTAGAATAAAATATATAATGGGAAAAGCGAGCAGACAAAACTGGTGACGATTAAGTAAGCATCTTTCCCTGCTCATTCGCAGTCCCAGGTAGCAAACGGTGGTCCTCAGGATGTTCGGAGGACGTCCTTTCAGGAGCAGGTGGACGTAAGGACGTCCAATGGAGGCCTTACGTCCACCTGCTCCTGACGTACTGAGAATGTCCTACGGACATTCTCAGTACGTCCCAATGTCCGGAAGTGCTACGTATGTAAGACATC
>JAPDSC010033274.1:296202-394674 GCA_026290005.1 Latrodectus geometricus
ATATATATATATATATATATATATATATATATATATATATAATTTAAAATTTCTTTAAGACACTGTCAAAAAGTTAATTTTTTTTAATTTTTTGCTCAAAATTACTTTCCACTTAAAAAGCATACAATGATGCAAAAAATGATGCACGTATGTAAGACAAAATAGTTTTAGTTAAATATCTGATATTAAAAATTTTATTATTGTAATATCTTTTTGTAATAACAGGAATATCATTAAGATAAAAAGAGAAATTCTTTTTTTTTATCAAAATTGGATACCTATTTTTGTTTCCATAATGTTAATGATTCTTAAAATGACAAAAAGTTGATTTAGATTTGATTTTTTGTATTAAAATTTTCATAATTTTGTACTAATTTGATTATTTTACAATTCTTCACACAAAGAAAGGTAATTATTTTAAAATATCAATTTATATAATTTAACTGTCGAATGAAATTTTCCAATTGTTAAATAAATGTATGTTTATAAAAATATTAATTAATTTTATGGTTCATGTTTTGTATAAGATAATTTAATGCGTGTATTTGACATATCAACTTAGAGAATGTGAATTGGAATGAAAGTAAAGAAAAAAATTTCACTCACAAAATTACATTTAAATAAATAATGAAATTATTTTGAAATAATATGTTTTCTTTATATTTGTGAAACTAATACAAGTGAAATATAAAGTGCAGAGTATATTAAATTATAAAAATAATTATAAATTAATTTTTTCATAGTATATAAATTTCGAATTTCAAATAAAATCATCAATGCTTATACAATGATTATATTTTAGATTCTGAACTTATAGTTTGAATATAATTCTAATCAGGTATAAATGAACTTTAAAAAAATTGTATATTAAAATACTGAATTAAAAAAAGTATTGCAAATAATTTAATTAACTGAATGGTAACAGTAAATTAGTCGGCTATAAGCAAACTATCATAAGTTTCGCTCTCAACGACTTTAACTATTTTAAGAAAAGATTTGTATTTATTTTATGAGTTATTATTTGTTTTAATAATAAATATTATATTATTAATGTAGAAGCTGAAAATCGAAAATGATATTGATCATGGGGAATTTTTTTTATGATTATTATACAGTAGGCTCTCCTTTTTTTGCACAATTAATTTACATCCACTCATGATTTTACGAACTTTTCGTTGGTCCCTCACAAGATCCCTTATATAGAATTATAATTTTAATTTCTTTTTACGAACTAATTTTTTAAAAAATCTCTTTTTTATGAATTATCTTTCATGCATTTTCCATTTTGATTTACATTTTATCATCTGATATTCTGTTTATTTTTTTCTATTTTACGGATGAGAGACTTGGATAGACCTTATTATTAAAAAATTGTGGAATTGTGGAAAACTAACAGCAATATTAAGTATTAATGATGTAATGAATTAAAAGTAGTTTCGTTTTTAAAATCGGAGTTGAGTAAAATGAAAATTAAAGGAAACTATTCTATGCAAATCCTAATTTGATTTATATCAGTAGACTTTGCACTATTAATAGGCGCCTACTTAAAGTTACACAGTCAAGGCGAAAACATCGCGTCTTTTTACATGGAATGGCACGTGGAAGCAATCCATGTTGAATTTCTCCCTCCTAATCTAACTTTTGATTTTTTTCGCATTTGAATCTAATGAATTGTTTCAAGTGAAAATTTCGTTAGTCATTTTTAGGTTTGGAATCTTCTCGTGAAATTGACATTCTGGAAACAATGTTCATGTGCATGTAGGCTTGGAATGCTGTTGCAAAAGAAACGATATCTAGATCATTTTAACCTACATGCATTATAAAATAAACCACTGTAACTGAAAAAAAAACACAAAAGTTATCTGAAAATTGAGAGAAAATAAGTTATTCATCTATAAACTTCGATAAATAAACCTCTATTGCTTCCCGAAATTTTACTTGAAGATTCTTGGAATATGGATTCAATTGTAGTTTAATCGTAAGAATTATTAAAGGGTTAAATGGAAAAGAACATAATGAGAATGAAAAAAACTTTAAGATATCAAATATGAAGGAAATTACTTAGTGTTGTCACATTTTCTAAAATAAAGTAGATGAATGGCTAACAAGATTGAGGTACTTTTCGAGAAAAACAACAATAAAACACTTTTATTGTATTTCTGTTTTATTTTAATTAAGAATTAAAAGAAAAAGAAAGTTATTGATTTATTTTCATATTTTATTGGGATCCTAATATTAGATTTTAATTACAAAATTGAATCGAAAGAGAAGCAGCTTATAAGTTGACATAAGATACTTATTATTGATCTGAAATGTGTTAAGAATTTAATTAGAAATAAGTTTATTTTGCATTTGAGCTACAAAATTAAGACGAAATAGTATTTGACTATTATTCTTTAATATAATTATGTTTCCATATTTTTTTACTGTACAATTAAATCGAAAGCAAACTAGTTTATCAATGATAATAATTTAGGTATATTTTTTTTATCTTTATTATTTTAAAATGGTAAATTAAATTATTGAATTGAACAATAATTTAGAGTCATTATTAATAATCATTTCAATAATAGAACTGTTAAGTTTTGATAACAAAGCATTTTAATGAGAGTTGAAATAGAGAATTTATGCTGTCTAGCAGAAAAGCTAGAAAAATATCTGAATTCAGTATTGAAAACATTTGAACTTAAAAACCTAATCATTAGTAGAAAGGCTTATGAGGAAGAAGTTCTTCTCAAAACTATAATTAGTTTTAGAAAGAAAGAGAACTGAGCAGCTATAAATAAAGGAAAATAAATAAAATTAGAAGCTATTGAAAAAGCAAGTAGAATTCGAACTTGAGAAATAAAGAATTGTGAAGTACAGAAAGAGAAATATTTTTTTTATTTTCAAGAAAATAATTTTGCTCCATGATACGAGTTTGTCCAACTGATGCTAAGATTAGATTTATGCACATCTTTAAGCTTATCTCTTTTATAGAGATAAGCTTAAAGAATAGGAGTAAATATTAAGGACTATGTATCAAATCTTTTGACTATAATACTATCTGATATTGATTAATTTATCACATGGGTTTTTGAAGAGAATTTAGAAGATTATGCATTCATAAATTTATCTTATTAAAGGGATTCAAAATGAATCTAAAAATTTTTCGTTAAAAGTTTGTGATACATTAAAAAGTTCATGATAAATAATAGAAATAGTTTGCGTTGAGCTTTTGAATTACTTTCAAGAATGCTTAGAAGGATTAGGGATTAATGATTTTGAAGAATTAAATGATTTAATGGTAACAGAACAAGTTAAAACAAGAGTACCTCCTGAAGTCAAGAAACATTTTTGGATCATTGTACAATCATAAAATCCTATTTCCAATTGTTTTCGAATCTTCTAGTTTAGTAGTCGAATCAAAATTTTGCTTCTGAAGTATGTGAGATTGCGGAAATTGTGAAATTAAAACTTCTATTGTTAACGAACACACACACATTTATTCACAAACATTAATTAACAAAACGACACATTACAAACAAGGTTTACAAAAACTAAAACATCTGAAAAATAAGTTTTGGAGCGCACACTCGCTCGTTGCATTCTTTCTTATACCACTTGAGTTGCCACTTGAGTTTTCTCAATTACATGTGTGGCGGAAACATTGCCAGTGAATTCGCAACACACCCCACTTGTACTCTGTTAAGAGTACACTAACTGATATTAACAACAAACAATATAATACAAAATTTTTTAAATCACATACATAATTATGAACATACAAATATACACAAAATACATAAGACACTATTTAATAAAGAAAATAGAGATCAAGTGGGAAAATTAACTGGATTGGTCGTTTGTTGCGACTTTTAGTTGTTCGGACAAGGCAAGAACGTACATGTCCATTACGCCCCACAAACACCTCTTTGATGATGCCAAGAGGCCATAATAATTTGGATTTAGGGGTACCTTCAATCAAAACGACGTCTCCTATTTTCTGGTACTGGATGTATAAAATTATGCGCATTTTTCAACTGCATTAAGTAATTTTGCTTCCATTTAACCCAGAGCCGACTTGCGAGGTTAGTCTGATATAACCTTCGACGAGTCAAACCTTCCTTCGTGGAAGGTGGATTGGCAAATATCTCAATAAAATGCCCTGGATACTTAACATTTTCAACACCAGGAAACAAAAAATGGGCCGGGGTAAGAGGCTGCGGTTCCTCCAAATCATTACTTACATAAGTAAGTGGTCTATGATTTAATACTAGTTCAATTTCAGCTAGGACAGTCATCATTTCCTCAAAATTAAGACAAGCCTTACCCAATATTTTCTTCAAAGGCTCCTTGACACTCCTCATGAGCCGCTCATAAAAATAACCCCACCTTGGGGCATGAGGAGCAATAAATTTCCAGGTGATGTTATGTACTGCAACAAAGTTTTTTAAATCCGGATCATTCAAAATTTGAGAAAAGTCCCTCAAAATGTTATCTACAGTTCTAAAACTCTTAGCATTGTCTGAAATGATGACCCTACAATTTCCCTTTCTTGCCAAAAACAGTCTTAAAGACAAAATAAAGCTTTTAACAGACATGTCAGTTATCAATTCTATGTGCAAGGCTCTCGTAACCCCACATGTGAATAAAGCTATATAGGATTTTTGTTGAGTGTTCCCCGAACGAATAAAAACTGAACCAGTGAAATCAATTCCTGACACTGTAAATGGGGGACTTTCAAGTACTCTAGTTTTAGGCAATTGAGCAGTTATTTGTTTAGCAGGCTTGACAGAATATCTATTACATATCAAACATGATTTCAAAACACCTTTCACCACTTGTCTACCCTTTGGAATCCAATATTTGTTTCTAATTTGAGCAAGAGCTGCTGACACCCCACTATGACAAATTTTGTTTTGTTCTCTTAAAATTAACAATTTAGTAAATCTGGAATGGCTGGGTAGAATAATTGGATGAATTTCATCATCTGACAAACTACTTTCTTCGAGTCTACCTCTCACACGCAAAACATGGTTTTCATCACAAAATGGGGCTAATTTAAAAAGAGAATATTCCTTTGGAATCTGTTTACCCTTTTCATGACATTCTAATTCGGAAGAGTAGACAAGCCTTTTTTCATATTTAATCCATTCTAATTCTACACGAATAAGTTCAATTGCAGTATAAGGTCCCATTTTAACCTGCTGCTTCTTCAGTTTACTCACAAATCTTTTGACCAATACAGTAATTATTTTCAAAACCTTTGTAAGGCTACTATAGTTATTTAAATCAAAAATGAATTGAGCATCCTTAATAATACATTCGTTTTGACTTATATTTCCACATTCCTTTCGTAATTCTAAATCCCCAGAGGGATTTTCAAGTTGAGGTTTGCAAGGCCAACATTCACGGGGTTGACTCAACCAAAGTGGTCCTTTCCACCATAAGACATTTTTCGCTAAATCACCGCCAGAAATGCCTCTAGAAAGGATGTCTGCTGGGTTTTCCTTTCCGGGGCAGTAAGCCCAGTTATTACGATCTGTTAAATGTTGGATTTCTTCCACTCTGTTTTTAACAAAAGTTTTAAACTTAGTAGAATTACTTTGAATCCAACATAAAGTTATAGTAGAGTCAGTCCAGAAAAAAGAAGAAATATTATACTTATTGAAGCATTTACCTACTTGATGGGTTAATCGTGAAGACAAAAGAGCTCCCATTAACTCAAGTCTAGGCAATGTAAAGCCCTTTAATGGAGCTACACGACTCTTGCAACATATAAAACTAACAAAAATATTACCATCAGTTGATATGGCTCTAAGATATAGCACAGCTCCATAAGCTAACATAGATGAATCTGAAAAAGAATGAATTTCAAATGATATAAATTTACAATTCAAATTTGAAAAATAGTATCTAGGAATTTGAAGTGAGTCTAAGGTCTTCAGTTCATTGCACCACATCTACCATTTGTAATACAGTGATTGTGGAAGTGTATCATCCCAGTCTAGATTGTTGCTCCCAATTTCTTGCAATAGGCAATTTAATTTTATGACGAAAGGTCCTAAGAATCCTATGGGATCATATACACGACCCACAACTTGAAGAACAGCACGCTTTGTCGCCGTTATTTCTTCAATAAATTTCACTATAGCTGTAATGTCAAAAAATATATTGTATCTTTATCTGGGTCCCAAGACAGACCCAATACCTTTGATGGAGTATCAAAATCAGGCAGTAAGTTGTTGTTCTCTCCACTAGTTTCCACATTTGTCTTTTTCCAACATTCTCGAAGTTCTTTGGAATTAGTTTTCCATTCACGCAAAGTCATGTTAGCCTCTTTCAGAATTTCTATACTTTCCGTTGTTATCTTTAACGCCGCATCAACTTCTTCTTCACCACTCAGCAAATCATCCACATAAAAAGAGTCCTACAATAATTTGCAGGTTTCTGGGAATTCCACACTTTTCTTTTCGAAATGGTGGTTCAGAGATGCAGCCAACAAATATGGGCTGGGCTTGAGTCCGAACAACACTCGAGTGAAATTCAACTCTTCAATTGACTCACTATTTATATTATCTGTCCACAAAAATCGCGTAAAGCTTCTATCAGCTGGATCAATGCTAATTTGTAAGTAGGCTTGACGAATGTCTGCAGTAAAGGCTATAGGATTTTGTCGAAATTTGATGAGGAGTTCAAACAGATTGGGGTACAAATTTAATCCCTTAAATAGGCAGTCGTTAATAGATAACTCATTTTCTTCATGAGAGGATCCGTCAAATACAATTTGAAGACGAGTAGTTGATTTATCTTCTCGAATGACCGCATGATGAGGTAAGTAAAACGATGGTTCTTGACACGGTAGTTTCGCATCACACGACGACCTCTCAACAACACCTTCCTCGAGATACCTATCTATTACCTTCTTATAATCCTCATAAAAAGACAAGTTTCTACGAAATCTCTTCACTAAAGACCCAAAACGCTTACGAGCACATTCTCTATTGTCAACCAATTTTTCTTTCATCTCTGCTTTCCAAGGTAATTTAATACAATATCTCCCATCAACAAATCTAATACTATCATTAAATGTTTGCAATATTTCCTGTTCTTTCACGCCCAAGAAATTTGCCTCTATTTTTTCAATGCCCAAGTTTTCTAGTTCCCAAAACCGTGTCAGTTCAGCTGAGTCAAATCGGACAACTCTTTGCCTACTATTTCCACCTTTACACACTGCAATAAAATTCCTGTTCTATTATTCCTCATAAAATTTGAAGAGGTAGAAACGATCTCATTAGATATTGTATTTGTGTTCCATCCTTTGCCTTTTGGAATTTTCTAATTTAAAACATATTGCGCGTGCGTGCTTTCCATTACAGAAAGAACAACAGGCTCCCTTACAAACTTTTAAATAGCAATTTAAATTGCAACATAACAAGCATCTTTTGTCTCTTATAAGTTTATCTCTCTTTTTTTGAGCGTTCGAATTTTCACAGAGATGGCTCAAGTGACCTTGGCCGCAAAAGATGCAAGTGTTTGCACTGGCACTAGTCAGCAACTCATGAGCGGAAGAATATTTATTGCTATTGGGAGCGCCGAAGTTTCTACGATTGGGTTGCTTAGTCTGTTTAAGTGGCGCCTTGAGAGGGGGGACAGGAGAGTGTGTACGAAAAGTTCTCTCTCGTGCAATAATTGCCCTATGCAGAAAATTCATTAATTCCTCTAAATTATGATTACTACTCGAAATCTGATTTTTGCTAAACTCTAAAGCAAGATCACTGGGGAAATGTTTTAAAATTATCTCGCAAAGCATTATAGTTTTCTGATTTTACACCTAAACTCTCAAGTGAACGAATTTGAGTTTGACATTTAAAATATAAATTTCTCAACTCATGTAAGTTAGAAATATGCTTTAACGGTTTCATGTTTAACAATTTAGATACATGGGCATTAATCAACACATCCTTTTGACCAAAAGTGTCTTTAATTAATTTTACAGCTGATTTATAGTTTTCCGCAGTAATAGCGAAACCTTTGATACAAGAGAGAGCTTCTCCTCCTAGACAACCAAACAAATAAGTAAACTTTTCAATATCTGACAGGGCAGGATTATTGTCAATCGAATTTTCGAATTGATTCCAGAAGTTTAAATATTCAGAAGGCTCTCCGAAATAAGTTTGCAATTTTAATTTAGGCAATTTGGAATTTATGTTTGATCTACCATTATTACTATTATTTGTTACGAGTGGGACATTTGTATTTTCATCTTTAACTGCGGTTTGCAACAGTTGTATTTTATTTTTTAATTTTATAGAGTTGAAAATAATAATTTCATTGTATTTATCAATCTGCTCAATTTCCGATTCAATTTCAGTAGTCTCAACGAAATCTTCGATTTTACTATCAACAGCTTTAAGCTGTTCGTCTTTACTTTGTAATTGTACTAAAAAACTTTCCAATTCATCGACCTCAACATTTGATTCACTCAAACGATTTTCTATTTTCGAAATTAACCTTGTAAGCTGACTTCTATGTGCGGTGCGCTGTTTCTTAAACTTCTCTAATTCTTTTTTATCTGCCATTCTAGATACAAGTATTGCAAACAAACTTACATTAATAAAATACACATTAATCTGTAAATCACTCTAAATAGTTGAACAAACAATAACACATCATAACCAAAGAAATTCAAACAGACACTTTGAACTCTTGAAACTCCAACAAATTATTTCAAACAAATATCAATTATCAACAAATCCTCACACAAATACTATACTCAATTTATGAATCAAATTAGCAATTAATAATTCAAACAATCATACGAAACCTCCAAATTTTCGGAATGAAAGAACTAAATCAACAACAAATATAAACTGATAACTATCCTAACATATTTTCAATTTCGAAACTATTCCACTTAAACGAATTTCAATGTTAAACAAAATTACAACTTTAGAACATTACCAATTATATTTCAAACAAACTACAAAACTATTCTACAAACCGAAATAAACTTCTTACTCACCCCACCAAGCGTCATTCTTTGTTGTTACGATTCCAAAGTATTCAAATCCTCGGGTTTCGGCACCATGTTTTCGAATCTTCTAGTTTAGTAGTCGAATCAAAATTTTGCTTCTGAAGTATGTGAGGTTGCGGAAATTGTGAAATTAAAACTTCTATTGTTAACGAACACACACACACACATTTATTCACAAACATTAATTAACAAAACGACACATTACAAACAAGGTTTACAAAAACTAAAACATCTGAAAAATAAGTTTTGGGGCGCACACTCGCTCGTTGCATTCTTTCTTATACCACTTGAGTTCTCTCAATTACATGTGTGGCGGAAACATTGCCAGTGAATTCGCAACACCAATTAGCTGAAAATCAGGATGCATATGAAAATGTTCGAAATGATAGAAAAAAAAGCTGTACCTATTTCTAAAGAAAAGGTTGAAAGATGTCAACCACTCATTTCATACACAGATAAAAATTCTAGAATTAAGCCTTTTACACACCATTTCAATAGCCAAAAATACCAAACAATCAATAAGAAATCTGATTCACAGTGTCAAAGTTACAAACTAATTTGTTACTTTTGTAATGTTAACGATCATGCGTCCGCTTTTATTCTGACGAGTATTTTCCTAAAAGAAATTCGAATCAGGCAGTTCAAATTATTTCTCTTAGGGTAACGAAGCCAAACAGTCATTCTGAGACAGTCATTTTAACTACTAAAGTAACTACCTTAATGTCCTTATCAATTGAAGCCAAAGAAATGTGGACAAGCTTAAAATAATAAATATCAGATGTGGAGAAAAACTGAAATATATTGTAGATTCCGATGCACAAATCTCAGTAGTACGTAGGGATCTAGTTGAATACATATATTCTAAAGGTGAAGGAATAATTGAAACTGAATCAGCTTTCATAGAAGAGGAAGTAACGCCCTATAAAAATTTTCGTGAAATTAGATGATAAACTAAATGGGGCAGTGCCAAAAACATGCACTGTTTTTAAAAAATTTGTTAATGACCTCTTGATGAGTATGATCACTTACACGGCTTTTTTCATAAAAATTGCTAAGATTAAGTTATTATTATTTATTATGTTCCAGAAAAGAAATTACACTACTGGCCATTAACATTGCTACACCAAGAAGTCGACATGCTACCGACGTGAAATTTATACGAAAGGAAGAAGGTGCTGTGATATGCAAATGATTAGCTTTTCAGCGCATTCAGACAAAGCAGGCACCAGTAGCGACTCCTACATTGTGTTTAAATGAGGAAATTGTTCAGCCGGTTCCTCATACACAAATTGCATTTGAACGTTGTTGCCTGGTGAAATGTTGTTGTGATGCCTTGTGTAAGAAAAGGAAATGCGTACCAGCACGTTTCTGACTTTGATAAAGGTCGAATTGTAGCGTACCGGGATTGCGGTTTATCTTATCGCAGTATTTCTGCTCGCGTCGGTCGAGATCCAATGACTGTTTGCATAATATGGAATCGATGGGTTCAGGATGGTAGTACGGAACGCCATGCGGGATCTCAACGGCCACCTATCACTAGCAGCCGAGAAGAGAGGCATATTATCCGCATGGCCGTAATGGATCGTGCAACCGTGAGTCAAGAAACGTGGTCGTTTGGAAGACAACAAGTGTCTGCACGAACAGTTCGACGACGTTTGCAGCAGCATGGACTCTCAGCTCGGAGACCAAGTCTGCGGCTTCCCTTGACGATGCTTCATAGACAAGAGCACATTCAATGGTGTGATCAACGACGAACCTGGGCGCACGAATGGCGAGACGTCATCTTTTCAGATTAATCCAGGTTCTGTGTACAGCATCATGCTGGTCGCATCCGTGTTTGGCGGCATCTTGGTGAACGCACCCTGGCAGCGTGCATTCGTCATCGTCATACTGGCCCATCACCTGGCGTGATGGTATGGGGTGCCATTGGATACACGTCTCGGTCACCTCTTGTTCGCATTGACGGTGCTTTGAACAGCGCATGTTACGTTTCTGGTGTGTTACGACCCATGGCTCTACCTTTTATTCGAGCCCTGCGAAAACCTACGTTTCAGCAGGATAATGCCCGACCACATGTTGCCGGTATTGTACGGACCTTCCTTGATACGGAACATGTTCGGCTGTTGCCCTGCCCAGCACGTTCTCCAGATCTTTCACCAATAGAAAACGTCTGGTTAATGATTGCCGAGCGACTGGCTCGTCACCAAACGCCAGTCACTACAGTTGATGAACTGTGACATCGTGTTGAAGCTGCATGGGCATCTGTACCTATACATGCAATCCAATCTCTTTTTGACTCAATGCCCAGACGTATAACTGCTGTTATTACTGCCAGATGTGGTTGTTCTGGGTACTGTTTACTCAGGATCTATCCAGCCAAATTTTTTGAAAATTTAATCACTTGTTATTTCTAGTATAATATATTTGTCCAATAAATATCAGTTTGTTATCTGCATTTCTTCCTGGTGTAGCAATTTTAATGGCCAGTAGTGTAAATGAAAATGTCGCTTTAGAATGAACTGAAAATTGTAGAGAGTTTCTAAATGAAAGAAATATAATTGAATATAATGAGGAGACTATAAATTATAGCTAATTAGCTGTAATATCGAATAATATTCAAGAATCAGGTACAAGAGATGTGATGGAAGAATTTATTGAGCTTAAAAGAGTGATGAATCTTTATCTTCTATTTCGGAACTGTCCAAAAAGAATTTTTTTATGAATTAAATGGTGACTTCCTGATATATTCGAAGAGCATATGGGGAGATGTTATCAAGAATATTGATCTTTTTTGTTTGGAAAAGAATGAAATTATGAAGACAGCTCATGATATTCCTTTGGCTCGTTACATAGAAACAAGAAGAAGAATCAAATTCGTTTCTCTGTCCCACAATTAAGCAATACGTAAAGGTTTTAATCAGAGTTGTAAAATTTGTGAAATCCAAAAAAGTATTGCATGTATTCTTATTCTATCAATAGTAAGACCTGGAATTCTGTTTGAGATTGGGAGTTTAGACTGTATAAGACCATTAGAACCATCATCTCATCGTCGACACAGAAATACAATTTTTGCTATTGATCTATGTACCAGATAACCAGTAGTATTCTACCTAAAAGTATTAGTGCAAAGTTTACTTACAATGTCCTTATGAGAATTTTTACTCAAACTTTCTTCCCTAAATTGATATGCTTTAATAAGGAAACCAATTTTACAGCCAAGTTGCTGAAGCATTTTGGAAATTTTAAGCGGATTACCATTTGGATGGCTGGGTCTGGCGTCTGCCTGGAGAACGTCTCCTGCCAGAATGCCTTTTGCCTTTTTTAGTTATGGAAAGTATGCTCCGTAGGGTTTACGCTGTAATTGCCTCTCGTGGAGGCTCTACCAACTATTGATTTTGAATAAAGTTAGTTTTTCATTTGTATCACAGGTGTCCAAACAGTTATTGGTAGACAGCGTATAAGTTTTACTAATCATTATCATTAGTTTCATTTAAGTGCTTTGAAATGTCACACTGTATACAAATATTATATTTTATTCTTTCCTAATGTTGCATAATTACTGTTTCATTGCTGAATTATATGCGAATTCGAGCTCATAAGACCTGACATTACATCCGTTCGTTCCTTCCTCTAAGCGATTCAAGAGAAAAGATGAAATGGTAGAACACGGGGAGATATTGCGATGTTTTTGCATTGAGACTTCATCTCTCTGTTAATACAATTTTCTGCGTTTAGGCTTCCTACACCATATTTTTAATGATTATCATGATATTGAAAACATGAGTCTGATCATGAAACATTATATTTTATTTAGGCATTTGAATATGTATTGAAAACGTCAGTTTTCAAACTAATTATTAATTAATCGCTCAGGGCTAATAAAGACAGCTTTGATTGTAAACTGTAAATGTTAGAGATTCCATTCTAATAAAAGTATTTATCTGCTTCTCAAGTCATACTCGATTTTAGTTATACGTTTTGTTTTATTATGTTTAGAAAAATAAATTAAAATTAGCATCTTAAAAATTGTAATGATAATTCCTCCAAGAAAGCTTATGTTAATTGCCTTACAAAAAGGGATTACTATTGCAAGAGAGAAAGAAAAAAGGCAGTTTGGTGAAATTTATTAGAAGTTACAATATGTAAACTTCTAATAAATGATTTTATACAATTTTATTTCTAGGTTATTAAACATTTTTCCTTTCACATTTCATTGAAATTTTAACAGGATTTTAGTGTTGTATGAATTATTTTTTTCCATAGATGAATAGAACATTTCATGAATATAATATTATAACTAAGCCTTTGCACATTTCTAAAATTTAGGATGGATTTACAACATATTTTGGAGATATGACATTTCACATGCACAGTTCTTTGCTCTGCCCATACAATGCAATGAATAGCTTTTCTGTCCCACCAATACGACAGAACTTTCAGTTCACTTATAAAAAAAAGTACCCTACTTCATGAACCTATTTATCAGTGAAAACTTCTATGATTATTTCTCTGTGTCATTATGACTGAATGGGAAACAGTAGGACATAATTAAGAGAATTAAATCTGTATCATTTATCTTTCAGTTTCAAGAAAGACACTCTGTCAAAAAAATAATAATATGTACTTTAAAATGGCAAATTAAAAAAATACTCTTTATAACATCTGATACATTCTCATCGATACAATCTGATACATCAGTGCAGACCTATACTTTAAACAAGGAATGGGTTGGGGAACACTTTTTTCGATCAAAAAGATGAGAAAATATAATTTAAATAAAAATATTTTACCCTGTACTAAGCATCACTTTAAAATTAGCATTCCTTCAAAAAGATGTAAACATTCTTTAAGGAGACAATCCAATGCAGATTATTTCACTAGAATAACTTATGTTATAAATTAAAAATAAGTTAAAATTTAAGTCTACTTAAATTTCAATACTTCAAGTATTTATACTGTTTATAAAATTTGTGAATATTAATATTATAAAGATATAAAAATTAGTAATTTTCTTTAAATTAAAGTATATTAATTTACCTCTTGAACAAAAAAAAATCATAGGTAAATGCTATTCATATATGTGCATCAGAATAATTTAATATTGCCAAAAGTAAAGTATTAAATACATATTTATGTTAAAAACTTCATAAATTCATGTTAAATTAATACATGAGGAATACAATCTCTCTACATATACACATCAAATATTGGCAGTTTTATAATCTGTTTCTGAATAGTTTAGAATAATAAATATGTAATCCTGTTTTAGAAAGCTATTATTAATTTTCTGAATATTGTGATCATACAAATAAGATAAAAACATCAAATTTATCCTGGCATAAAAATTACAGATTGGCGTAACTATAGTATTATTGTTCCTTGATACACGAAAAAAAACTCACAAACACATAATTTATTTTATCATAAATCGTTATTCAAATGTTGTTCTACGAATTTTCTATACGAAATTATTTTCTAGACTAGTGCAAAAGATTTTATTGCACTAGTCTATAATATTTATAATATATATAGCAATATAAAATTAAAATGTAAATTTTTAATATTTTCAAATTAGTTTAAAAGTGTAAAGCAGAAGAATCTTTAGCTAACTATCATAATACAGATTGAGGAGTCATATTTTATCCAAATGCATAATAAACATAAAAAAAGATTATTCAAATAATCTGCCAGGTTAGAAGATTCACCACTAAGAACATTTAAGATGTTTAGACAAATAAATTCATTTAGGAAATCTCTGAGTAAATGTACAGGTTTTCATTACTTGAATTTCAATAAGATCATTAAAGAATTTCTATGCTATGCTTTTAAACTGATCAGTATAAAATCCATCTTTTTTAAAGTTATGTTAATCTTCTTCCTCCAGCTTTTAAAACAAAATCACCCTGAATTACCTTCATTTTTATGTGTATTTTCATAATTACTACTAAATAAATTCTGTTTAATTTGTTTATTAAGTGTTAGTTAGGTTAAATTAGAATATGTAAAAAATGTTTGCTATTATTTAAAAGCATTATCTCCAAATATTCTATTCTTGCAGTGTTAAATATTTTATATTTACTAATTGTTTTTCACATGTCACGTAAAGAAAAAGTTTCAATGAAATATTTTAGTATAATCTCTAATACAAGCAGAAATAGTTAGTCCAAAACATTTCCCAAAATTTCCAGTAATTTAGCTTCTGTTGCTCCTATTTTTGGAAGTTCATAGTTTGCCAGCAAATCATTAACAGCATTTGCAACTTGTTCTTCCAAAGTATTGATTATCTTTTTTCGAGAATTCTTAGCCACTGCATTAACAATTACTTTTAACAACCAGTTTAAAGCTTTACTCATCCCAGTTATTTTTTTCATTTTGTATTTACCAAGTTTAACTACTTTAAAGGATTCAACTTTTGCTCTACCATCCTCTATTCTGATAATCGCATTCACTGCTAAATCGTCAACTTTGAGAGTAGCATGACCTGAAAAGAAATAGCATTTAGTGATCATTATTTATTTTCACATAGATTGCATAAACACATTGAAATTCCAATCAATAGTGTCACAATAGAAACGACATTAAAATAAAATATTTGTTACAAATAAATCTTTACTTGTGACAAATATTTTATTTTTTAAGCCCTTAAACAATAGAAAAATAAATTAAATTTGCATAAATAACATTCTTTTTCTGTTTGTCCACTGAATTTTTGTGTCTGTATTTGAAATGAAAACGGCTGTACAAAAGGGAACTAAACTAATATCATTTTTTGCTTAAATTAGGATAAAAAAATATTTTTCATTTTAAAATTTTGACTATAGCATTTATAATTGATATAAAGCACAATTAATGCTGATTTGAACTGTGTAAAATTAAATGTAATTTATTTAAAAAAAACCATGATATGTCACTTTAAATTAATGGATATTTATTAATGAAGATACCGGTATTGTTTTCCAATCTTTTTTCCATTTTTGAAATACGACATCATCATCTTTAGTAATGAAATGTGTTAGCTATTATTTTTAATCTGTGCCACCATACAGTAAAGGCAATGACTGTTATACCTAGAAATTCTTATGAAGGATATCTACTTGGCTTTTTTCTGTAGTAATAAAGAATAAAATGAAAGCATGTTAATAAAATATTTACTTAATAAAATGAAAGTCATAAAATTCTTAGATTAAGACCAAGATACTTATTATCTCGTAGCAACGCAATAATTGAGCAATGGGATGCATTAGTTTAATCCTAAGAAGATAGATTGATAATAATAACATATTACAAAAAAAAACAAATTTTCAGATATATGCTTGAGATAAGAAAATTTGCTTGCTTTCATTTTAAATATTTTAGAATGGTTTATTAAATGATTTTCTTTAAATATAAGAACTTCCTTAGTTTTTATAAAAGTCATTTCATGGAATAGAATGAAATCAGTCCAAGAAATACATCAAATTATAAACCATTGAAAAAAATTATATTTAGTAACATTTTGTTTGATTTTATTAAACTCAATACAGCTCGATAAAGGAGAAAGAGAGTTTAAATTGATGATTTAAACCTTTTTATTGAACCTTCTGTTCAAGTTAAAGAAAAAAAAATAGCTAAATGAGGGCAAAAGTACAGTAAGTCTCCATATTCTTGATCCAAGCACGATTTTTCTTTGATATTTTGATTTTTTCATGATATTTAACATAATGTCAAAATCCATCCCTTTGGCTGCGTACTTTTCTCTTCTTGAAGTCAAAATAGCTTTTTCACTCAATGAATAACGATCGTTTCATTTCAATCAAAATGTAGGAATTGCTTACAATCTATTACAAGTTAATTATCTGAGAACTTATCTAATGTGTAAAAATTTCTTGAATATCATCAAATATGAAGCTATATGCCAAATCTAACTGCTTTACCTTATTTCTCAACAACCATAAAATCTTTTTCCAAGTTAATCATATAAAAACAAAAGTCAATAATTCCCTTAAGCGAAAAGTTGTAAACGATCCACTGACGGAAAGATGATTTATTGCAATTCTTACTTATGCGCAATTTAGATGGAAAACCTTATATTACTTTTTAAGCTAATTATAAATGAAATTACTCAAATAAATTTTTGTGCAGTTTCGAAAATGTGTTAATTATTTTTATTTAATAATTTATCTTGTTATTTTTTATTAAATATGTATAAACTAATGTTAAAAAATATATACTGGGGCAATAATAGTATTTAAACTACATTTCAGAAAGATGAAGATTTAATTGAGTCATGAAAAGTTCATAAATTTTCATTCATCAAAATATTTTATATCATTATCTAATAACTTCCGCAACTGATTTGATATCTAACACATGCCAGTACTATGGAACGATTCTGTTATTGAAGAGCTAAAATCATCAGTCCATTTTCGTTCTTCGTCAAAAATCCTGAATTTCACGAAAACAACGCATCATACAAATACAAAATGCATCATCATATATAGATAGAAACAAATAGTCAAAAGGAGCTATGTCGGGTTTATACAAGTATCTCAAATTATCCAGCCAAATATTACTAAGGCATTCTTAGCCAGTTTTGCAACACGAATCTCTGCGTTATCATGAAGTGATTTCTTACCAAGCAAATTTTTTTTAGTAAGGAAACATTTCTGACTTATTTCATGTTTCAATCACAAAATTTAATGCTTTAAGCATTTACACATTACATTTACAACTGGCACGAGTATTTTGGAACAGAACACAGTGCAAACTCTTCATATCACACCAAGTGCACAATTGAACAATTTGACAGGGAATTATATTATTATAATTATATTTTTGCATTTATATTGTTGCTTCGACATAGGATTCACCCAAGCTTTAAGTTTGGGATTGTCGTAACATGTTCATTTTCATCCCTTGCCACAGGTTTTCAAAGAAAATATTGCTACATTGCCTGTATAGTAGATTCACGTAGTTCAACTCATGTTTATCCTTGTTTACTTGGCTCAATGAATATGGGACCCATCTTATAGCCTTCTGAATATTTTATACTGAAAATAAGTTATTTGGAATAATTTTGTGATTTTCGTAATAGTTTAGAAAGTTATTTTTCATATTAAGATGTGTCGTTAAAAAACGGTGCTGGCAAATTCTGATGCTTATCTTTTTGAAGCCTTTCATCCTCGAAATTCGTTATGAATGAAGTAATTCATAAATGACATATCATATGAGACGCTTTATACCATAGAATTTTAAACTTTACTTTTTTACAACTTTTTCACGTGTTTGTTAGTTCTGAACTAACTCCAATCCTACGACAAAAATACAACAGACAGGTTCATATTCCATTTCGCAGTAGACGTTACATAGAAATTGGTTTACAGTTTTTACTGTACTAATGTAAACAACAATGTAGAAACTACAAGCAACGATAATATAAAGTAAAGAGAAAAGTAAAAATTTATATTTAATCACCGATTGTGGAAACAATGGATCAATAATATTAAAAATGTCAAGCATTAGTTAGTTTACCAAACTGACAGCAAAACAATTAACGCTTCAACCCCTTCAGCTCAAAAGCTTAGGAATTCGATTCTCTACTGAACTGGTATGCTTATATTGATTCAAAATTTCCTTTAAACTGTGTTTGATAAATGTCAGCTATAGAGCCTACTTTTTAATTGATGAGAAAAATTACTAAAATTTCCTCTTAGGCCTACAAGAATTTGAGTTTGAAGTGCATAAAAATTTATTACATAAAATAGAAAATGGCATTTAAAAATGAAGCATGCAAATCATAATTTAAACCTAGCTCACTGAATTTGTAAAATATTTTAAGAAATCTCAACTTATGCCTCCTAATGCATATACATCAGACTAAAACTGTCTGAAAGATAGAAGACTCAGATTTTTCTTTGACAAGTCATTTCTGTTTTTTCAGTGATAGGCAATCATAATCGGCAAGTATGATGCAAGCTTTAATCTCATTTCAAATGTGAAACGACGCTCAAGGGATCATTTCGGACAATCCTCAGGACTTCACTATGGCAGTTTAATTACAGTTAACTGATATTGTGCATATTTTTCTAAAGTGATGAACAATACTGAATATCAATAGAATAACATTCTGCACCAACTTTTACACTGTATAAATATTGCCAAAATCACACAGGTCAGTTGACAGAAAATAATTATTTTTTTCACTCAACCACTTTAAAAGCATTGTAATTGTTTAGCTTTGTAATTTCTAAATGCTCACAAGCTCCCTTATACTCGGATGAATTGGTTATATATATATATATATATATATATATATATATATAATTCTTTCAAGATAACTGACGTTTATCTGTGAAAGAAAAATCCTAATTTAGTTTGTCCTCCAAATTTTCGTAAGTAATTTAATAGAAATAACGTTTCCATGGAATAGTAAAATTCGTATCTTAATACAGCAGGAAGTAAAGCATTATTTTATGAATCGAAACACCGTTTTGACACATTTTAATACAAAAGTTTTACTGTGGGTGCACTTTTATATTCAATTATAGATCTTCACCCTTAAACTTCCTTCAGAGGTGACTTTTTTTTATTTCTTTGGGTTTTTGTGTATTTCCATGTGCCGCATAGAAAAAGAACTATTATAAGCACACACATATTAATTAGCATTACGTAATTTTATTGTATTCATTTCATACTTGACTCATTGAGTTAACTTATTGCATTTTATTTCATTAATTTAATGTTTCAAAATTAAATTAGTACTTAAAATATGCTTGTAATATGTACACTTTTAAATTTCAAGCTATAGAACTTATGTTTTCCCGTTTAAATTAAAACTTTAACCACAGAAGACACTTTAATCTCCTTTGGGTTATTATTTATTATAGAAAATTATGCTTAAGTTATATTTTTTTCAAAATAACTACGCTCCTGAAATATAGAATCGAAGAATGTTTAATGTTTTACCTTGATAAAATCTAGACTAAATAAGAATGTGGTTTGTGAACTATGAATTTATTGAACTACATGTAATATTATTTAAATGGAAAGAGAAGTGAAAGGGATATTCAACTAGCGTAAAAATAAAATAATAAATTTTAGAGAAAAATCCTTTTATTACCTTTAATCCAGAAGAAAAGAGCTTTTGCTCTATATTTAGTGTCGACAAAAAGATTTCTAATGGCTACTTCTACAGTCACTTTAATGATACTTTCCTTGTAATAGAGAGAACAGTTGCCGTATCTGTATAGACTAGATAAACCTGTGATTGTGCCATTCCAAATTTCAAAGTTTTCATTTTTTACATCGGGAATAATAAGGGGTTCTATTTCAGATAAGATTGTTGGCTCTTTTCTAAAGTTTTCTAAGATTTCATCAGCATATTGATTGGCATTTCCAACATCATCTACACAAAAAATTAAAATATCTATTAATCACAGTTCAGAAGTAAATTAAATATTCTCACAATTTTTTTAATGATTTGAAATTATTTAAAAGATTTAAGATACTTTACAAATAATTATTAACAAAACAGGCATAGTAAAATCCAAATTATTACACTAAGTGATAATATAAACTCTAAAGGTAGTCACATTCTTATTTCTTTCTTATCTACCAAGAATATTAAAATAAATACAAATATTTTTGGTTGAAATAGATATATGTAAGACAATTGTAAAATTTCAAATAAACTTGAAAAAATCAAATTTTAGTTGCTTAAATTAAAATGTGTTATGTTTATGAATTCAACAGCTTAAAATCCATGGCTTAACTTTGGATAATTTTGGAAATTCAAAATGTGCAGAGGGAAGTCTCTCGAGAAATCAGATTGTGAGTAGTTCAGAAATTTTCCTTTTTAATTTGACTTATTTATTTGCAAGCTGTCAATATCTCTTGTTGTTAAGATTTGTCTAAATATTATTATGTATGTATATTGAATTCATAAAAAGCACCGTGTTTTCTAATATGCCGCTTACTTATTAGGGATCTTGAATTATTTAATTAAGATTTTACTGCACATAGAAATTTTTATCTTTATAAAGTATAATTCATGTCATTATTCTCTTTATGTTGAAATCTTTTAAATTTTCAGGTGTTTATATTTAATTAATTTAGCTGCCAGTTTCCAAACCTATTAGAATATTTTGCTGTTCGTGTAGTTTATTTTAACATTGTAAATTTAACAGTTGCTCATCTTATATGAAATTCATATATATATGTGGGATCATAAAATGACCAGCATTGCTAAACACAAATTTCATCTAGAAAAATAAGATACTTGAAAGTTATTATTTAAAATATAAAATAGAAAGCTATTATATAAGAAAATAATTCATAAGAAGTAGAGCATTTTACAGTTACTCTTTAAAACACTTTTTTCCTAAATATTCAATTAAATTATAACTGCCCTTAATGAAACATTAACTTCAAAATAAACTGCACATGCTACAGTTGAAATAATTTGATTTATTTTAAAAAACTTGTTATTATTCAATCTTTTTAACATAAAACTAAATTTACATATGCCTGCTTTTAGAAATTTCTATTTTATTCATATTTTATTTTTTTGTAAGTGATTGATTCTACACATTCATTGAAGAATTAAAATAGGGGAATTTTGATTATAAATGTCCAATATAAGTTAGTCAACACTTCATTGCATTAATGTCAATAAAATATATTCAAAGCCTTAGAATAAAATTCAAACCATGAAAATCTGGATAAATGTTTCGTTTTGCTAGAAATTATTTAATGACAGTAAAATGTATTTCATATCAATATTTCTCAACGACACAATTTTGAGCGAAAAAGCATGAGATCTTATTCAAAGTAACCACAATAATTTTTATATAGGATAATCAATTTTAAATTCAATAAAAATATAATAGTATTAAAGAAATTAAATATTTTTTAATTCACATTAAATCATTAAACTCGAAAATTTTTGTTTGTAAATTATTAAATTTGTTGCACCATGTAAATTTTAAAATCCACCAATAAACTTCAAAATTATGCACTCACACTTATGTAAGCATAACTTACACGTATAAGCTACGCATTAATTATATTTGTAAGTACTTTGACCCGATGCTAAACTTTCTGTGATATTCTATGGGTTATCGATAAAGCAAGTCATAGCTTGGACAACGTAATTACTGTTAAGGAACGTTCAGTCTCAGTTTTTTAATCTGCTACAGAAGTTTGCTATTAACCTAGTTTCCATATCATAAACAAAATTTCCATGTTATCAGCTTTGAAAGTCATATTTTTTTTAACTATTTATCTCTTTTATATTAAAAAAGTTGCTTATAAATGTTATTTCATAATGAACCCATAATAACCTCTAATTGTTTTGGCCTGTTAATTTTTTCATTTGTCTTCCCTCAAAATTATAAATATACATAAGATATCTATTTAAGTCCTTTTCTAATCTAGATATCCCTTGAATTTAAAACCCGTGTCTAAAACATCCAAAATTCAGGTATGGATGCCCACAAGATACATTTTTTTTTTAATTTTAATTGTGTCATAATTATGTAGCATCAGAAAGCAGTGATTAGTTATCAGTTTTGTCCATTTCTGATCTTTCTTTGTTAAAAGGCATTGAATAAAAGTGCTCTGAATACTTTCTTATTGTTTGTATTGTTAATAAATAATATCTTTTATACAATCAATAATACACAGAATTTAATATTTAAATATTTCTGAACATTTTTAGTTATAAATAAATTGCATCACACACAAATAACTATTCTTACGTAGTTTATTTGTAAATTCATCTGTACATTCTGAAATTTATATAATAAACTTTTAGAAAATTTGCGTGTTTGCTTTAGAAAATAATAAGCTCAGTTATTATGTGCATAAAAATAATGTTAAGTCATTATAACTAAATTCTAGACATAAGTTTTAAAATCAATATTTAAATTCCCAGTGTCAACTGTTTTATATTTTCTTTACCCATTAACTTGTAAATAAAATAAAGGGTTTTTTTTAAAAAAAAATAATATGTTTTATAGTAATCTGTAAAACTGCGTTATGAAATATTTTGAAACGTGTATAAAAAGCTTTAAAAAATTTATTAGTTGATTTTCAAGAATTTGTTATCAAATATTAAAAAAGTATTGCTGAAAATATTTCCTATTAATGTCCTCAAAGTTGTAATACTACATTTTAAGCCAAATTCAACATTTTTATGTATGTTTTGTTACTTTTAAGAAATTTTTTACACTTTTCTTTTTCCTTTGTTTACATTGTCAATTTTTGCCTTTTCAAGAACGGTAAATGGCAATCGCTAGTGAACATAATGAAAATAGCTCATCTCCTCTGGGTATCGTTTTAATATAATTTAAACCGATTTTTCAGCTCATAAGATGCTTTCATTCTTAAGGCTGTAGTTTACAAGATAAGATTATGAAATACTTGTAATATCAAGAACATTTAGCATTTATTTGATAACAAAATTTGCAATTGCTCAGATGAAAATAGGTACTTTTATATTAACCACAAACTGAGAATTATTAAAAAAAATAGAACCTGGTCAAATTATAATAATATATAGCTAAATTTATATTAGGAATAAAATTTATATCAGCACTTGTAGGTAAAAATATTTCTAAATTTTTCACAATATATGCCGATATTCTTTCGTATAATATACTAGCTGAATGTGAATATAGCTGAGCTGAATATACTAGCTGAATTCCTTGTGTTCAAGTTAAATTCTTTTTATATCTAGTTCAATGAATTTATTGTTAATGCCTAACTGCAGGCTTTTTTAGCTTAGAATTTTATCAGGGGAGATTGTGTAAATAGACTTCGTGTGTTCTGCCTTTTATAAGAATATTTTTTCTTTGAAAAAATTTTACTTGCCTTAAATTTTTTTTCCTATTTACTGTACTAAAATGAATTAAAATCCAAGGAATTAAATTGATCCTCCGATATTAACAGGAAATTCTACTCTGATTAACATACACACACAAATCCACTAAAATTATGAAATATATTTTGAGATTTATTCTAATTATAAAAACAAGCATTAAACTAACGCAATAAAATCAAATGCAGAATTTACATTAGTTCTTTTTTTCTATATAGTAAACCAAAATAAGCAAAAACACAAAAAAGTGATTTTTTTTTTAATTCTTCACTTTTGATTGCAGTTTCAGTTTAAACTTGAAAATATAAAGTTTTAAAGTTTAATACCTAAAAGATATATTACAAAATAATTTAATGAAAAGCGATGTATTTTGCATCAAAATGAAGTCTCGTATATAGATTAATTAAAAATATAGAATGAATGAGGTTACACACATGCTGACCCCCAGAGTTACATTCAAAACTTCTGATTCTATGCGAGATGACGAGATTATAGATGACGATTTAAGGTAGCTACACTGATCACTGATTTCGTCATAGCCTGCTCTTCTCAAGAGGCTGTATCATATTAAATTTCCCTTATTGATATTATATTTATATATTATAGAAATTTCAACTATCGTCTCTTCAGAGACAAAAAAAAATTGCTTGAATTTTCACAATTCTTTTTATGATTGCCAGGGTTCATCTCACACAATTCTAAGTTTTAAATTTAAAAACATGAACCCGTTAGAAAAATAAACTTAGTACATGAATTATTTGTGTGTGCACCATTCTCATACTATTGCAAAATGTATATCGAAAAAAAAAACTGCTCCATTTCTGAAAAAGTAAATCACCTCACTATTCTACGTAGGCTGAAATAGATGCCTAAGCAGAATAAATCTTACTTTCTAATTTCTGATATAATCTAACACTCCTGTCTAATTCTTTCGTTAGAAATTACGGTTTCACGCACATCGGTACTTTTAACAAATAGTTACTAAAAACAACATGTTAACAAATGTATAGATGTTTATCTTGAAAATCGCGAAATAAGAAAAAAAATCTTTTAAAACTATCTTGGATTCTGATTTTATGTGTGTTGAGACGGGATATCCTTAGAAATAAAAAAGGGAAAATTAAACGCTCCAATCAGTATATTAAATGATTATATATTTCATTTTAAATCTCAAATGAATGCTGAATTAGCTAATTCTAAAGGAGGAAAAAACTGGATCACAGATTCATTAATTGTATCGAAAATTACTGATGTGACTTCCGCAAAAAAACTTTAAATGGTAGTCACTGGAAAATGCTTCACATCATATTTTTGGCAAATCTTGAACATTTATTAGCTCAGAACTGTTCTTTTCGTTATTGTAAAAAGATTAAATATGATACCAAGATAATGATTTACTTCTTCAAGATATTTGTTTTGTGTTTTGATTATTTAGTATTTGGAAGAATCAAAATGTACAAATTTGAAAATATTATTTTGTCTTCTCTACTTTATTTCTTATCAATTGGATTCCCTAAATGACTCCATTTGATTGGATTTCCTAAAGACCTTCTGAAAAATCAATACTGTCGATTATACAAATTCAGTGTCAATTTGAATTCTGCAACGAACTCTGAAAATTCTATCATTTTAGCAAATTCGAGACTAAATAAGTTACAAAAATCTTGTCTACGCTTATTTCAAATAAGGTGGAAGAAGAATTCAAAGAAATTTTTCTGTGAATATAATTAGACATACTTCAAATATTCAAATTTCAAATACTTCAAAGTTTTCCCAGTATGGCAGAAGCACCAGATGATGAATAATTGCCAGATCATTCTGATGAAGATGTAAGAGTTTAAAATTCCTCAGCATCTCTTAAAGTGAATGATACATGACACCATCTATGAATTTTCTGGAAAATCATATTTGAATTTCAGATCCTCAGACATGCTGCGTACTTCAAATTCCAAACATTAATTTATACCTGAAGCATCTTCATGTGTTAATTCTCCCTCCAGTGAATTACAAAGTTATTCAGTGCATAAGTTATTTTCTGGCTTTCTTCAGAAATTGTTCCAGCATTACTCTCTTCAATTACTGACAGTCAAATTTCATCTTTTAGAAAAGAATTTGGGACAGAAAATGGATTATCAACCCCCAGTTGTGCATCAAAATCTAAAACCACCGTGGTCATCTGACTTAATTATAGAACAAAGTGATTATTTCGCTTTCATGAAAAAGCTATCCATCAATGAAATGTCAAAGAAACTTCAGAGAAAAATTTAAGTTTTGCAGTAAATCCCAAAAAACAAATCTGCAAGGAAAAATTATTAGACCCCTTTTTGAACATTTTGATAATACAGACGTAATTGTTCCTCAAAGAACAAACAAGAAGAAATAACAATTTAAACAAGAAGAATTAAAATATGAAGCAATTCTTAAGATAAAAGAGCTGTCTCTGAATAACAAATGCAAATTATGGATCTTTGATGTAAATTTCATTGCATATCTAAATGAAATTGTGAATTTCTTTTAGTTAAAATCAATATTTAAATATATAATTTATCTTCAGTAGAAACTATACAAAATTTTGATCAAAAAGGAGACAATTAAAATATATAACTCATAACCCATAACAAATCTATCTATATCATTATTATTGCAGGTTATTTAAATAATTAAGGTCTTCTAATTTATAATTGTTGTCATTTAATTTTCCTCTGTTAAAAATGTATTAAAATTTCTTATGCATGGATGAAGAAAATTTTGATAAAATCTTTTATTCTTTTTAAGGCGCAAAAGGTGCTTTAAATTTCACATTAACAAGGTATACAACATTATATTTTCAATCTCTTTATTCTTATGCAGAATATAATAATAGTTCAATATCTATAAGAGAACAATGATGCAGTAAATCAAATTACGGAAACTTTCTACGCAAATATGTTTCCTGTTCTCATTAATATAAATTAAACTTTGCATTGTAGTCTATATTCATAATCCATTATACAGAATAGGTAATTTTTTGATGATGATTTCTAATTTTGTAATCAACAGAGAAACTAAAGCTAGCCATTACAATTTCATCCTCAAAATTTATATGTAAAATATGAATATGTAATGTGCACAATTTTGCTAAATATTATATTGTTAAAAAAATTAAAACTTTTTATGCTTGTTTTCTTTATCTTTATTCTTGTGCTTCTTCTAAAACTTCTAATAAATTCGATCCAATTTGTAAAATATTACATTAGTTAATGATATAAAGTCATATTACATTAGTTAATGATATAAAGTCTTTAAGTAAAATTGATAAGTTATAAAAGAATTCACAAATTTTGAAAATCAATTACAATTATGCTTGTATTCTTTTAGAAGAAAAAATGAATGCTAATAATTTCATTCTTATGTTAATGAATAATATGGCTATTCAATTGTGTATATTTATTAAGTATTATTCAAGAGACTATGGAAAAGGATATGTGCAGTTGTGTGCATATATTAATGGGCAATTTTATTGACATTTAAGATGTAAATTGTAGCATTGAATCCAATTTGTGCAAGTAAATTATGATAATGT
Organism: Latrodectus geometricus; assembly: GCA_026290005.1. NCBI lineage: Eukaryota > Metazoa > Arthropoda > Arachnida > Araneae > Theridiidae > Latrodectus > Latrodectus geometricus. Next base: position 323,641 of record JAPDSC010033274.1, read on the forward strand.
TGAAAGTTTTGATACCTAATATTAAATTAATTTTCATATCATTACTTATTTATTATAAGATAATTGTTTTTTCTTACAAGTTATTTTTTGCTTTCTTACTTTATTTTGAATTGAAATGTTTTAGAAAAGACCATGTTTAAATATTCTGTGAGTTAATTTCTTATTTTGTTTACAATTTATAACAATAAATAAATGTCATAAAATAAAATCAAATATTTGTTCCAATAAGAAAGCAAAAATCTGAAAAAGGAGAAAAGACAAAAGTTTCAAAATTATGTATTATACTTTCATCTAATTATACAAATATAGCTTATTTTGTGATTAAATATACGTAACACAAAAATTGTTTTAATGATATTCTGTTCTATTATATATATTTATATCTACGTTTACTTACATTTATTACTGTATATTTATTATATAAATAATGTACAGTCTATTAATAGTACATGGTTATTGAAATATATGGGCACTTCTGCAGGGTTATTAATCTTTTTAAAATGCTATAAAAATCACTGGTCGAAATGAAGTCAATGAATTTATGTAGAATATTATTGAAGATGGTGGAAAGTATAAGAAAAAATTGCAAATTTTAACAATAGATGGCTCATTATGTATCAGAACAAGTAAATTAAAATATTTGCTATCCCACCACTCAGTTACCGTTTGCAATTGGTATAAATCACATAGTTGCGGTAGGTATAAACATACATTTCCACATTTCGCATCTGACAAGTTCTCTTTAACTTTCTCAATAATTATATATATACTCGTTCTCTGCCTGTGAACCTTTTTAATAAGAATGATAACTGTATACCATTAGCTCTGCAGAAGTTTCAAAAAAAGATATGAAAAGGGTGTTGGTTCATTGACTCTGTAGAAAACTATTTAGAAATTCGGTAAGGTAGAATCTTTCCTGTGCTATCTGAAAGAGAGGGGTAAGCAATTGATTCGATGTCTGTTAAATAAGTGGCAACAGAAGTACAGGGTAGTGAGCAAACGTACAGTGCATGGGGAATTGCTCGAACATTCTTGTGAGCACGGTGAATAAAATCCCGGGAAACATTCCGCATTGCTATCCATACAAAACTGCATATGTGAAAGAGCTATTTCTTGAAATTGCAAAAAAGAGAAGCTTTTGTTTTAGAAAACCTTCCTTGCCTGGAAATAAACAATGAATGGCCATGAACATTTGTAAACAAATGAATCCCATTACCACTTGAAAGAATATGAAAGCAAGAGAAAATCCACTGGCTGATAAACTAGTACCATTTTATTTTGCAAAGGCCATTGTGTGGAGTGGATTTACGGCATCGTTCATCAGAAATATTTTTACAACGAGACAGGTTCCCTCTGTCCTCAAATCTGCACCGTCATTGGTCATGAGTGTCTTTTGTTCAATCGCGCCATTCCAGATCTTCAACAGCGTGTGGCTGTGATCATTTTGATCTAATATCACACTTCATCATACATTAAAAATCCAGTGAAGCAGCAGCTGAAGCTATATTTCAGAAATACTAGAATTATGAGCTATTATTTCCCTACAATTTGATAGTTCCGAACACCTGATCTTAACTCATGTAACTTTTGATTTCAAAAATGTTTTCAATGCTCTGATGTTTCAATCAAAGATGTTTTCAATGGCCTAAAATGTGTTTTCAATGCTCTGATTACATATATAGCTGAATTAATTGGGTGCATTTTGCAATATATGCTGCACGTGACTGCGAAGACAATAAGATCCGATGTGGAATATTCTGTTTCTCAATGTCAACTTGTTGCAGCAAACTGAGAATAGTATATTGAACATATTTTCCACTCGTTTCACTAAATTTAAAAACAATTTGATTGATATCTTAAAAGGTTTTTGACCTCAGAACAATTAAAAACGATTTTTCACAACTGATGTGATTTCGTACATCTTACAAAACTAACACTTATATATACTGAGGAGTACAATTGGTTGACGTTGTTTTACGATTCTTTTGTCATTTTTATTCGAAAATGATGCACTTTCTGTTACTACAATTTTGAATATTTTTATGCCAAACATTTCCTCCTTCTTCAATAATATTGCGCTCAAATTTGACATCATTCTGATTAGTGGTGTTTTTTTTAAAGCGTTTAATAATCGGTAATAGCGGTGACCAATCATTTTATAATAAATCATTTCTTTTTGCATTCATTAATATAAAATCTTACCATCACCATTTGCACAGCATTCTATCCATATCAAATGAAAAATTATGAAAACAGTAATGATATTCATTTTTTAAGACTTGATTTTGAAGTCAAAGAAGCTGAAAAAAAATGTATTTAAAGATTAGAAAGCAGAAAATTATTTTATTTATAATATAAAGAATAAGTAAAAAAAGAATTCGCTGCTGTTTACTTAAATTCATGTTTCTTGTGATAAAAAGTACTTATGTTATTAATGAAGCTGTGCTTTTAAGATACACGAGATATTTTATATCATTGTTTATGATTTTGTGTGAGAAAAAATAAAACAGAGATTAAATATGCATCGGTATTTTTACTTTTTCTATGCGAATATCACATATCACAGCTTTGTAAATCTAAGTTAAGAATAACAGTTTTTTTTTGTTTTGAGTTTATTTTGAGCTACATGTAAAACAAAATCTTTTTCATGATAAACGTGGTAATAATGTTCATGTAATACATGAATTGGAAAAAATATTGTGAATGCCACAATCGAAAGTTATGATTAATTTTAACTAATAATGTTATAGGAAAACCAAATAAATATTAAGTTATTTGCTATTATTCAAAATTTTAATTTACAAATTCAGCAGATATTTAGAATTTTGAAAAGCTATACATAATCATAGAGATAAAATAAGAGCATCCCAATCCACCTTATATGTGGCAAGTGCTATACAAGAGCAGGGACAAAACCGCATTTGCCGACAATCTAGGATTCAGTCACAGTCACTGTTAAAAAATGGATGATACTGCAATTTTTATCTCTTTAAATAAGCAGAAATGTGGGTACTTAAGAGTTTTCTGTGATTTATTTCTTATGACATGCAAATGCATTTCACTACACATAAAAAATCTTAAGGCATGATGAATCTTCAAATAAATAAAGAATGGAACATGGTGGATCTTCAAATGTCTTGCAACAGCTTTCATATGTTTGGTAATTCATTAGTTCATAAATTACCTAACTGTTTATTATGAAACACAATTAATTCCATATCCAAAAATATTAAATGTTTTATGAGAAGACGATTGTGTTATGGATGGACAATGGGTAAGATTTTAATTTCTGGTTAGGTTTAGTTCTCGTTCAGTAGTCACCTTTTTGGACTATAGAGATAATTCAATAGTTACTTAAGACACATAAAATGCATTTTAAAATACTACTAACATCTGCATCATTAACCTTAAATAAATTCTGATGATTTGTAAATGTCGACATTTTCATTACAGAAAAAAAAATCATAAGATGAACTGTGTTACTGATCATTACTTCAAAAGGATTTCAGAGTAAAATAATTAAAATATTTAAATCTGAATTTTTCATTTATTGGAGATTTTGTAGTATAATTTTGGAGACAAAAAAAGATCAAACATCAAATTTAAATTCAACATTTTACACAGTGATGTGAAGGTCATAATTTCAAAATGCTTAGAAATTAACCAATAAAACAACTTGTACTTTGAAAAAGTTATAAGAACAATTGCATTAAACATTGACATTATACAGTAGACTCTCGTATTTACGAATTTGTAGGAACCAGTAAAATAATTTTTAAAATCAAAGTTCGTAAAATGAGAATATAAGGTTTAGATTTAAAAAATATTTTTATAAAAATTCTCTCTTTATAACTAACAATGCTCAAATTCTAATAATATAATTATTCCGCTGCACTACATCCTTTTCTTCTTGTTTGATCTCTATAAAATATGTTTTTTCTTCTCATTTATTATGTTCTTAATCATTTAATCATCTGATATTTCTTACACATATAAATTAGATATGAATCCACTTTCAAAAGGTCTTGAAAGGAAAATTCAGGCCACATTGGATTTTTTTGCGAAAGCTCATGGATGAGTATCTTATTTTCACTAAATCGTCGAATAAATGGTTTTCTTCAGTTTTGATGTCTTTTTTTTTTTTTTTTTTTTTTTTTAAATAAAAAGCTAATTATTTACGTTTCTTCTGGGATATTATTCAAAGCCTGTATAGATTGACAAGAACATTGCACCTTAAATGTTAATTTCGTAAGGCAATTCCAAGCCATGATCACTCCTTGCAAACTATCTTAAAATATTTAAAAAATGGATGCTATTGATTACATTCTGATGATATATGGGTTGTTGGGTAGCAGTTAGATTAGGCGAGAGGAATTCAACAGGAATTGCTTAAAAATATCTAGGAATTTAATATCTGCAGTTAATTATCCACAATTCAGTAAAAATAAAAAAAGAAACAAAAGTTTCAAGAGTTTCAAGAATTCACAAAAAAAGAGATTTCTCAAACTTTTAGTTTCCAAACAGGAGTTCCAATTATCATGGGGTATATAAGGTCATGTTAAAGACTTGCCACTAGTTTAAAATAATATGTGTTCCTAAATAAGTAGTTCGTGAAAACGATATTCTACCATACACCTCAATTTAAAGGCAAATACTCAAAAAGAATGTTTAAATGTTCTTTTTCCAGATAGTACAACGAACGTAGGAAGGTGAATAATTATTGGAAAAAAAATCGCAGAAAAATTACTGTATTAGTTATATTTAGAAGTCAGGAAAAACATGTTATTAAGTGTTCCTGCAAGAATGACAATGAATAACTTACGATATATAAAAATTCAATTCAAGCGATGAAAAACTAATTACTACAAAAATTACGTAATATGCATTAAGTTTCTTAAATTACATTACATTAGTTACATTGATATTACAACAAGTAGTGGTAAGATTTTATCAATATTCATTTGACTTAAAGATTTTCATTAGGTTCTTTATCGTTATAAATAAATTGAAAAATAACGTTATTTCTTCTTTTATACACTCTGTTTATATTACAAGACATTTTCTGGGCTCTAATTATAATCATATAAAGGCAATTACCAACATATGTTTGCCTATTGAGAAATCGAATTAGATGAATAAAAAATTCTTTATTTTAAATTAAAAGATGCGTAATGTGATGCATAAAATTTTCAGTTTTCTCTATATTATTTTCTTACAATAATTATTCATTTCCTCACTCAAATTATATTACAATTATCAAAATCACATTTATTTATTAGAATATATTTATAAAGTGATAACATTACAAAGATGAGTGGTATTTGTGATGCTTAGTAAAATACCTATGTATTTCTTAATCTTAAAGTAAATTTAGAAAAGTAAATTAATAATTCTGGTCACTTATGTTTTAAATTTTTGTTTTCTCTGAAATTTAATAGACTTTCTTCAAAATATAGTAGACTTTAAGCAAATAAACTATATATTTAGAGTAAAAACCTTCATTGTACTAATACAATTCCTAAAATTGATGAAGAATTTTTAAATGAAAGATAATAAAGAAAGATAGAAACCTGAAGGCATGATTTCATAAACTGAATACATTAAAAGTTTTTCCAGAAATAGCTATATCTTTTTTTGGAATTCCACTCAGCTGTATCTTCGAAAGTATAACACATTCAACTAATTGCCAATAAACCTAAGATGTTGTATATTTTTTAGTATTTCATTTCATAAGTTAAAGTACCCGAAAATATTGCATTTGTTGCATTAAGTGAGTGAATTAACTCGTTGTGTATTTCATTCTTTACTTTTAAATTCATGAATAATCTGATCAAATGATGTGCATAATTTTTTGGAAGATAATCAAAACATTATAAATCATTACACAATAATGGATAACAGATTATCAATGAACATAGATTTATTTAAATAAATAGAAATTATACTTACAGTTAAATAATGTCCAATTAAATTGTTATTTTAGAAAAAAATATTTAAATGGTAGTAAATATAGCTTATCGAATATATAAATTGTCTAATACCTGAAAATATAATAAAAATCTTAATAATTTTAACCAAGTTAATTCAGGACCAAACACTTCCCTTTTAAATATTTGACGCCTATTTAAGAATACATAGTCTTCGATTACCTATAAATTATTACCTAGACATTAGAAATACTCATAATTACCAAAAACAAATATATAAGGATTAAGTGATGCACAGAATATACAAATACTTAGAATATCTCTTACTTATATAAAGCACTTTTTATAAATTATACATTTTACTCATGATTATTTTTAATAATGTTCGCGTAAAGGCAAATCTTCTGAACAGAAAATACTTGATTTTATGCTCAAATTAATTTTCTAGTTATTTCAAATTTTATTATATTTATATACTAAATGAAGGTAAATTAGAAAAATATATTTAATACCTTGCTTCTTTCTAACACAAAAGAAAAGTGCATTTGAATGGCATTAATAAATTCCGGAATTATGAGATTTTGTGTTACAATATATTCTCCACATAAATAAAGCAAAAATTTTAAAAATATTTTCGTGGAAATATGCCTGATAAAAAATATTGATTGATATATTTTACCTCCACACAAATCAAAGTTTAAACTGATAATTCAATGTATTCACAACAGCTGGTATTTTCTGTAGCAGCAGAATCATAATTTTGATAAACTAATTACGCAATGAAGGACTGAAGAAGACGATTAAAATAATACATGTGTCCTTTATAATTATTTATAGATAAGAAATATGACCAATAAATACATCTGATCTATTATTGTAAATAAAGTAGGAAATTTACTAGTTTAAATTCATTTCTAAAAGAAATTTATCATACTGTAGATGTTCGTTTTCACGAACTCGTAGGGACCTGTAAAACAGTTCGCAAAATAGAATCGCATTAAATTATAAATATCTAATTTTTTTTATATAAGTATTTTATTATTGAAAAATAATTATAATGCACTATAAGAAACATTCAAATTAAGATTCATACTAAAAAACAATACTTATTTTAATTTCACTTTATTTTTGAAAAATCAGGCAAAGTATAATTTTTTCTTTTTAAAAACTATCTTTTTAAAAATTTATTTTTCCAATTTTTTAATAAATAAAAAACCTTATACTTTTTTTTCTTAAAGAATACCTTTGTTCTGTTAGCCATTCATCAACTTGTTTTGCAAATGATCTTTGTATTTAGTCATTTTCTTCTTGTTCGATATCTGACAGCTCTTTTTCATTCTCGTTCATTATATTCTCAAAAATTGCATTATCTGATATCTCTTCCTTACATATTACATGTGAGTATATTCAAGAAATCCTCTACAGAAATTTTCTGCAGCAAAATTGTTCGATGTCGGAGTTCATGCATGTGTGACTTATCTTTACTCAAGTCGTCAGGTAAACTAACTATAACATGGGTTTCTTTAATAAAGCCTTTATGTTAAAAAGCTCTGTATATCGTTTTTCCTTCAATATTATTCTAAGCATTTATTGGCAAATGTAGTTGACAACCCTGAATTTTAATTTTATAAGTCAACTCCAAGTTCAAAATCACTCTTTGCAAAAATACACCATGATATTTGTTCTTGAAATTGTTGATAATGCCGATCCATAGCCTGTAAGGCAAAAGTTACATTAAGCTAGAGAAAATCCTCATGGATCAGTTAAAAATCCTGGTCATCAACGTGGGCTTATCTATAAGCTGAAGAACTTTATGATTCTCCGATAAAAAACGTCAATCTAAGTCTCTCAGTGAATCTTCATAAATGCACCCTGTCATCTGAGCTTAATGTTAATATGATATGTAGCTGACAGTTATTGAACAATTTTAAAACATCTATGCTTTAAATATGTTTCTGTGAAAAGCAGGGGCAGTTTTTCTGTTCCATAAATGTCAGCTGCGAGCGACATTGTAATTGTTTGCTTCGCTTTTTTACTCTCATTGTATCTATCGCTTTTTAAAACTAAGTGTTCTTTCCGGTTAGATCTTAAAAACAAACCTGTCTCATCCATGTTCAAAACATACTTTGGCTTCTACTCAAAAAGTAATGATTTCAAGGCTCCTTCTCTTTCTTCAATTTTCAAGATTTTTTTCACAGTTCCACTTTTAACATACAATTTTCTGAAGCTCAAACTATGTTTTGATGCTTTGAAATCTCTCTGTTCAAATTCTTAGCAAAGAAGTTGAATTTCTCTTTAATGATATTACCATCAACAGAAATGTTTATACGTTTCTTTTTCTAAACCAATCAAGCAAATGTTTTTCCAATTTAGGTTGCTTTGCTTCTCGACAATATTTTCAAAAGAGAGAGCTTCTTCATTTTTCGAGGAGTTTTTCCCATGTTTTTAAAATTTTCGAGAGGTTGTTATTTGGAATTTAATATTCTTCTGGCCATTTTTGTCTTATTCAAAATTCTTTCATCTAATTCTTTTAGAAATTTCTTTTTTACTTCGACTGATAAAAATGTTCGTTTCTTCAACTGTGACAAATCCTCACTGGTACTAACTCAATCTCCCTGTCAACATACGAAACTTCATAAACTGAGCTATTCAAATGAAACGAAACTAACTACAGAACAATATAGCTAAAAATTTTAGAGTTTTTCCCTTTCTATACTTTTATGTACGGGAAGGACAGGAGTCTAACAAAACATCACAATCAGCTCTTGTCTGTTCCTACAATGTTTGGAATGCCTGCATGCGTCGTTTCGTTGTTCTAGGATGAATAAAGTTCTCAGTGTTACATAAAAAGAAATTGAGCAGAAAATTGAAAAAAAAAAAAACATGAGAGCATAAAAAGTTAAAGAGGAAAAGAAACTATTTGTCAGAAACAAAAGTTGGGACAAAAAGAGATTTTTCTAAATTTTAGTTGTGGAATTAAATTTTAGTAATGGAAGTTAAAATTATCATTGTAACTATGGTGTTGAAATAGAGCTAGCCACTAGTTTGTAAAAATGTAAACTTTCGCGAATTAGAGGCTCATAGAAAGAGCGTTTTCTCCCTAGTAGAATTCACAAATTTTATTTCATGTTTCCCTCATAATTTGAACAAAACTTAATCCTTTACCTCTCTAAGCAAGAATATTTTCAAAGCGATGAAACTAATTGTTTTTATGCATGAAAATAAAATAATCAAAATTAAATTTTAAAGGGAATGTAAATAAATCTGTTTGTTTGCTGGTCTATTTGTTTGCAGATGGTAATAGAAAAAGAAGAAAATTTTTGTTTTAAGTTTCAGTATACGGTCATATTAATGACTTAAGTCTAAACTTACAAAATGTATAACAAAAAATACACTTTGTTCTTTTACATTTCTACGAAAATTTCTCATTTCTTAATACTGCAGACGTTAAAAATCAGGCAAATAGTTTTTCGCTGCTTGCTCTATAAATAATATAAAACACAAAACGTGTGTGCCTTATTCTGTCATGGAATTTCCTTTCAAACTGCGAGCAAGCGAAAATTAAGGTAATATATTGACGAAGTCAAACGAAGATTTCAATAAATGTAAAACATGTAGCTGTGGATATCTATTTTTATTTCAAACCTCAATTTATGTGCTTCGTAGCTTATTATTCTTTTATTTTTATTTGTTTCTAATCAATTGTTTAATAAATATTTGTTAGATCGAAAATACAATTTTGTCATCCGTATCACAAAATATAGGAAACATTATGTGAATTCAAATAAAAAAAAAACAGAAGTCTTTTAAACCATTTAATTACTTCTCAAAGAGAAATTGAATTGGAAAGAATTAAAAAATATTATCATTCGTTTATTAAATTAATGACTAACTGAAATTCTACAGTGAACTTTTCATGCAGCTTCAAGTTGAAATGCAAGTTTGGAAATTTTTCTAATTACAATTCATAATTGTAATTAGCAAATTTTTTTAAAAATATAATTAGCTATTTTCTACCTAAACAGCAGAAGCTATTTAGGTAGAAAATTGCTTCTGAGACTTCTGAAATATGGGCAGCACACATGCCGATATGTTGTCTTGTCTACTACAAAGCTGTTAGTTTTACTCTATTTTGACAAATATCTGTCTGGTATTTATTTATTTAAATAAATAGATATGATTGAGATCAAATGATATTAAAAATAAATTATAAGAAGGTGACGCAGTGCAAACCACCACATTTAATCAAGATTGTAAAAGTGTTCAAATATTAATGTATCCATCATCAAAGGCTAGGGAGGTGTTTAAAAAAGTCATATTTACCTATATTAAACTTATACTGAAGTTAAGCTTGAATTTGTAATAAATCTGTTCAAAGATTCTGAGAACAGAGCCTCACACATTTCTTTATTTCATAGTGTGCATTTCCAAGATTATTGACATTAAACGTTGTTTTTTTCCCCCTCGGTCATTTTTCTTTTTTGTATTTATTTTAAGAAATAATCAAAAATTAGGCTCGGATACTCTTTAGTTTTCCTTTCCTGGAGCAGTTTCCATTTGTCATGATCCACTTGTCAACAAAAAATCACTTAACCTCATTTAATAAAATTTTTCCGGAAGCTACAAATCTCTCCAGATCCTTAAATGTTTGGAATAATACATTGACATATTATACGTTCGACTAATCAAAAGATTGATTCTCGTCATTCAGTGAAGAAATAAATGAACATTTGCAGGTCCCTTATCTAACCACTCAGACAATCTATAATTTGCTTTAAACGTGGTATAACAAAATTCTCGATACAATATTTCATTTTTAAATAGTTATAAATGGTTCTTTTGATCAGAAATTTTTTACCATTTACTTATATTAACATTTATTACAAAAGCAAGTATTATTCTCTAAAAATTGATTTTTCTTCCATTCCTAAATAATGAATATGATTCGTAATAAGATAAAATGTTTTGATGCCTTTTTCTTTTACAATTAACCTTTAAACACTTAACAAGAATAAAAAAAAATCATATAGACATACATAAAAAAATCACATAGATACATATCAAATAGACATACTTTTGTTCAATTTCTATATTGAAGTTCTAAGTGAGTACAAAAACTTAAGAATATTTTTCTTTTTGTCCTATTATTTCTGTTTCTTTCTGTCATTTTATTTCAAATATTATTATTAAAATGATATGTTGTAAAATGTTTTTCTTTATCTTGAAAGTTAACTTGTTAGCAAGCTAATGACTTTCTTATTTTCCAAAAACAAGGTTTACCTTATCAAATAATGTGCAATAAATTTCTTATAACTCTAAAAGAGTAAATGAACGGCTAATCTGAATGGCTTAGAATGCCTGACGCCCAGAAATGATTCTTTTTTGGCGCCCTCTGACAAATACAATATTATAATATGTAGAATACGCTTCTTAATCATAATATAATCATAATAAAAAACAAAATGCACAAATGATGATTAAATGTGTACCTACTTTTAAAGAATCTAAAAATATTTTTTAAAGGTTCAGGTAATGAATGTTTTTAATTTGAGATAAAATACACATATATACACTACTGGCCATTAAAATTGCTACACCAAGAAGGCGACCTGCTACAGACGTGAAATTTATACGAAAGGAAGAAGGTGCTGTGATATGCAAATGATTAGCTTTTCAGCGCATTCAGACGAAGCAGGTGCCAGTAGCGACACCTACATTGTGTTTAAATGAGGAAATTGTTCATCCGGTTCATCACACACAAATTGCATTTGAACGTTGTTGCCTGGTGAAAAGTTGTTGTAATGCCTCGTGTAAGAAGGAGAAATGCGTACCAGCACGTTTCTGACTTTGACAAAGGTCAAATTGTAGCGTACTGGCATTGGGGTTTATCTTATCGCAGTATTGCTGCTCGCGTCGGTCGAGATCCAATGACTGTTAGCAGAATATGGAATCGATGGGTTCAGGACGGTAATACGGAACGCCATGCGGGATCTCAACGGCCATCTATCACTAGCAGCCGAGAAGAAAGGCATATTATCCGCATGGCCGTAATGGATCGTGCAGCCACGTCCCGAGCCGTGAGTCAAGAAACGGGGTCGTTTGAAAGACAACAAGTGTCTGCACGAACAGTTCGATGACGTTTGCAGCAGCATGGACTCTCAGTTCGGAGACTATGGCTGCGGCTTCCCTTGACGCTTCGTCTTAGACAAGAGCGCCTTCAATGGTGTGATCAACGACGAACCTGGGCACACGAATGGCGAGACGTCATCTTTTCAAATGAATCGAGGTTCTGTGTGCAGCATCATGATGGTCGCATCCGTGTTTGGCGGCATCGTGGTGAACGCACACTGGCAGCGTGCAATCGTCATCTGGCCTATCACCTAGCGTGATGGTATGGGGTGCCATTGGATACACGTCTCGGTCACCTCTTGTTCGCATTGACGGTGCTATGAACAGTGCACGTTACATTTCTGGTGTGTTACGACCCGTGGCTGTACCCTTTATTCGAGCCCTGCGAAAACATACATTTCAGCTGGATAATGCCCGACCGCATATTGCCGGTATTGTACGGACCTTCCTTGATACGGAACATGTTCGGCTGTTGCCCTGGCCAGCACGTTCTCCAGATCTTTCACCAATAGAAAACGTCTGGTCAATGGTTGCCGAGCGACTGGCTCGTCACCAAACGCCAGTCACTACGGTTGATGAACTGTGGCATCGTGTTGAAGCTGCATGGGCATCTGTACCTTTACATGCAATCCAATCTCTGTTTGACTCAATGCCCAGGCGTTTAACTGCTGTTATTACTGCCAGAGGTGGTTGTTCTGGGTACTGATTTCTCAGGATCTATCCGGCCAAAATTTTTGAAAATTAAATCACTTGTTAATTCTAGTATAATATATTTGTCCAATAAATATCATTTTGTTATCTGCATTTTTCCTGGTGTAGCAATTTTAATGGCCAGTAGTATAGTTAGAAAATCAAAACTATAATTGGATTTGGAAATGTGCCTTTGTCTGTTGAAAAATTAAACATACAATAATATAGAATTTGTTAAAAAGATATATTTATTTTACAAATTTACATAATTGCCTTAAAAATGCACTTTTTAAACCACGAAGAAAAAGTAATACAGATAAGTATTTATTAAGAATGTGTTTATTACAAATATGTTTTTATTTAGTATGGGTAGTAATTAAGAATAAAAACAATATTGTAATATTATGATATATTAGTACAATTAATCATTATTCATAAATTTTTATATAGTTCGTTTTATGAAGAAAATTTATCCATCATTCCATTAAAGTTGATAAGTTAAATTTTTTTCTTTCCATGCTTAAAAATGGTAGTTCGTTCAGGCGATCGTGTCTTATTATCACAGTTATGTCAGAATTTATTTTAATTTGCTGAACAAATTCAAGGCTATCAGTTGATATCAAAATAGTAAGAAATATTTGAAGCATGATTCTCATCCTTGGAAAAATATTTTCAATTTTATAATATATATATTATAAAAGTAAGAAGATGTGAAGGAATTTAAACTATAAGATTCTATAAACAAAGCAAAAACTAAACTTTTGAGTTTGATTCTCCAGGGATGTTTTGTTAACAAATGAATTTTTCTATACTTGAAAAGAGAAACAATGTCAAACCTCTGAATTAAATATTTCTTAAAGTAAACAGGTTCACTCATATTTATATTTCATTCATTAATTGATTTACCGATACCACAAGTCCTAAATAGAAAAACTTTCTCTCAACCGAAGATACTATTTACTATATTTTTTGTTCGAATCTGAGATTCACATACAATTTTTTGTTAAAAAATATTTAGTAAAAATAAATAATAATAATTCCCAAGCATATGGAAGTATATTTTTCAATTAAATCTAGAGTCGAGTAGATTTAAATTTAATTATTTTACTTAAGCAAACTGAATTTTTTAAATATTATCAATAGTATTTTATTTTGAAAGTGATTTAAAAGAAATACCTAGTTCAAGAGATAAAAAATATTGACAAATCCTTGTAAGTCATCCAGATCAGAGATTTGCTTACCAAACGGAAAATAACAAAAACTACAAATGAACTTGAATTGCTGTATTGGTCGTTTCTTGTTCTGGCAGAAATGAATATTACAGATTGGTATTTTTCACCACGGACTAATAGTAAATAAGACATCCGAGTCCCATAGACTAGGAACAGAAAAACGGCATAAAATTTGAAAAAGTGGGTGGGTAAAATGTAAAGACACAGCTCCCTTGGCGGCATGTTTACATGTCTGTGATTAGAACATTCTTTTGGAGAAAATTTCTCCACTTTAAACACACAGTGTAGAATTTTAAATGAGCAAATTAAGTTGAAATTTTACAATTTTTTGTTTTTATTTTATTAAAATACTAGGACTTGTTGCATTCCTGGGTACTCAACTAGATTTCTATCAAATACAGAAGAAATAAAAAAGAAAAGTGGGAAAATGGAAACATTTTTCAGATCACCCAAATATTGTGTACAAATTTTACATTTAATCGAAAATAAATTTAGTTATGAAATATAATTACTTCCTTCATGAATTGTTTATTATAATAATTTGATATGAAATTAATGCATAAAAATTATTTATTTACTTTAAAAATATTCAGGAAGTTTCAATTGTAATAATTTCTTAAATATCTATCAGCACTTGATTAAGGATATTTTTATTCTTTCTATAAGCATGACTTTAAAATTATTGTAAATGTAATCTATCAAATATATGTAACATTGCAAATCTCATCTTTTATATTTAAGTACGGTAAATGTAAAACAAATTTGATTCCATTTCGGGTATTTAAATGTCAATATATTCTAATGAAATAAGTATTAAATTTCTTCACATTGATTTAGAAATCTATGAAATACCAAAATTCATTTACTATATTGGTTAACAATTTTTTAACAGCTAGAATGTACTTTTTATGTGGTAGATCAAATAAGATTGATATTTTCTGAAATATGTTAAACTGTGAATACAGAAAATTATTCCAAATATTTTAAAATTGTAATTAACTTCAACTAAAAATAAAAAATTTAAAGATCTTTACTAGTTTCTTTATTTATTATTTGACAATGGAATATTTATCTAGTTAGTTTATAAACTTCAACTTAACACATATTTAATATTGTAGCATTTATACAACTTGAAAAATAAAAAAAGTATTCAAAAGAAATGTGAATAATAATTAAAAAAACGATTAAATAAATGTTTACAAAATGTGTGTGTGAAGTAAGGAAGATTTTTTTTTTAATTTGCAAGAACAGAATAATAACTTGCATGTTTTGCTTATGCAATTTAATTTGTTCTGTTGTATCCATAATGTAGTGTATTTTGACTGGTTTATATAAGATCTTTTTAATAATTTTATCCTTATTTAGAGAGAATATATAGTTATTCTAAGAGCTACATATTTGTACTAATAGTGCAATTGCTTTTCAACATTCATGTCTTAGCAGCAATATCATATTGTCATTATTTTAATTTGTATAAATGTATTTTTGCAATTCTTGGGTGAATTGTTTTAAAAAATGTGATTGAAAAAGAATGCTCTATATTTTAATTTCTTTACTGCATCATTATCTGCAAAAATCATAAGATCTTCCATTGTAAACAATTTTTTTAATTTTAAAAGTAAAAAAATCTATATTTTATATGAATAAAATGATCATTTCGATGTATTACAAAAATTTTGTTTATATTTGTGAGCATTTCTAAGTACCAGTAGCAATTCTGGTACTAACTTTTGTATATTTAATGATTTATCTTATAGTAATTAGAAAATGTTTTGTGAAAAAAAAATTCAGGTGCTTTGTGTGTATCATTTTTAGTACAAAACTGTAACTAATGATTTCCACAGCTTAAATTGTATATTACAAATTTTATCACTTAATATGTTCAAGAATAGATTTGATTTATCAAAAGTGTCAAAATTATAACTTATCCATAATTTCTATTTTAGGATAATATTGGGAAAATTGAAAATTATCATTTAACACTTCAATTATTAATATAACATGAATTAATTATAAAAAAATATCATGCTTCTTTAACTAACATGTGATATTTTTAATGATATTTTACAATGACAAAGAATTAAAAAGAGTTTTATCATTTACACAAAGAGTAAAAGTTTTAGTGCATATTTTGTTTGAATGTTATTGTTTTAAGTTTTATTTTTAAATTTATGTTAATAATTCATTTTACTATATTATTTTGTATATACGCTTTGTAAATAATTTATTTTTTGATATTTTATAGGTATTAAAATATTACAGTATGCGATGAAGTAATTGTAGGCATTTGTGTAAATTAAACCTAAATGGGAGAGAGCTATGTTAATCAAACTTAAACTGGTATACATTGATCTTTATTTTTTAATTAATATAATTAGCTTCCATTATTAGATTTAAGTTTTTGCTGCAGTGTTATATTTAGTTAAAAAAGTATAAATTATTAGACTTAAAGTAATTAATTTACATACAGTAATTACTTTCTATACTGTTTAACGATGTATCATGTGTGACTATATCATATAATATGGAATAATCATTTATGAGCTAACTTAATTTGTTACTATAATTAATGATTAGAACAGTAAAGAATCAATTCTCATTTATTCATCAATTTTTATTTATAAAACTATCCTTCCTAATTACTAATTATTGGTATGCAAAATAAATTGTAATATTACTATTCAGTAATTTTATATAATTATTAAAAACATTATACACAGTTCTTAAACTATTATTTAAACAGACGGTTAAGAGACTTATTAGAATAAAGATGTACTACAAAACTATGTTGGAAGCAAGATTTTGAAGCTACTACCATATTTCACGTTAATAATTTACTTAGATGCATATGAGACTAACGATTGTAACTAATCTTAGTTTACAATAGTTTGTTACAGATTATACATTTGTATTTATGTTAAATTTTTTGTTTTTAAAAGATGAAATTTATTTGCTATTAGATGAAATATTAATATTTCAAAAATTAACCGTAGATCAAAACTAAAACATATTACTTTATTTTATGTCTTTATCCTTATTCTAACTGTATAATACATTGAATATATCAGATACATATCCATTAAGATAGTTAATAAATGTTTGTATACTATTTTCATTTATTTTAATAATTCATTTGTTTGCAGCGTTGCCCTTTTTTAAATGAAGAATTAAAAATTACCCATAAACACATCCTTTAGAGCGAATGAAGGCTTAGAATAAAAATCAGTTAATATTTTAAATGAAAATTAACCGCAATTTTAAACATTCACTTCGTATTATCTTTATATCACACTACTAAAAAACTTTTATTTCATTGCAGATATAGAACTTAGCCACAGCTTTACAATGGAAGATTGGTTTTTCACTTCTACTTTCTGCATGTCTGTCCAGATAAATGATTATATGATTTTTTTTGATACCCTGTAACATTTAAATACAGCACACAATATAAAAGGTTTATTGTAGTTGTTATCAAAAAATATATTTAATTTTTTTTCAATATAGCATCTTATTTATAACTGTTAACATTTAAAAGGTAATATATGGGTTCTACATTTCTTCTAAATTACTCAAAAAAGAATTTTATTTGTACAGACAATATTCACAAGCATATCTATACAAAATTCCCATTTAATATTATTGAAGTTTTTGCAAGCAAAATGTTCAGAAAAATAGCATTCTTGTAAAAACCTATATCAAGTTATAGCATTCTAGAAAATAAATTAACATTCCATTACACTTATTGCATAGCATGTGCACCAACTGTATTTATTATATTACTAATGTAGATATCATACTGCAATAATACAGAAATACAAAATGTTCATTCCACTTTTTAAAAAAAGTTCCAATGCAAAACTATGATCATGATGAATGTCCAGTGAATTGTTTGGAAACAAGTGCCTCATAGTAAGAAAAGAAGCATGCTTCATATTATTTACTCCATGAAGAAACTTGTAGCTTGTTGTCGTAAATAACAATCCCTACAATTGATCAGAATATAACTAGAGCCAATGCAAGCATTAATATCAAACTTTACTTCGTATTAATTTATAGAAAAAGCTAAGCAATTTCAAAACAAGGTTTTCTCTAAATTTATCAAAGTTAAATAAGATTAAACATGAACTTTTCTTTTCAATGAAGTTAGAGCAGATGTAAAATTAAGTTTCTTAACATAAACATTTTTTTTATAATCATCTTTTTAAAAAGGATACTTAAAAAGTCAGCGCTTTCCTGTCTTCATTTATAAAAGGATTCTATGACTAATTTGAATGTTAATGTCATACCATTGGTAAGAGCATGAAAATTACAAAAAAACATTGTGGCAATTTTACACTTCATCATTATGCTTTCTAACATTATTTCAACTGATATTAACCGTGTAGGAAACAAAATCACAATGGTGCACATAAATATTAAATCTGTTTTGAAAAGCAACAAAAAAAATATTTATTTTGAATGTACTTTTAGCAGTAGGAACATACCACACAAATATTGAGAAGCAAGAAAACAAATATTCTCCTCATAAAACTTGGATGCATACATATATATTTCATCAACAAGTAATTAAACTATTTTACAATTTGTTACCTGTAAAAAGATTTTTAATCTGTTATAGCAATTATCTGTGTTCATTCTTGACTACAAGTTCCGTTTAAGCAGCTACAACTTGCTAAGATGCAACGAATAGACTGTCAATACCCAGTCACATGAAACAATAACCTAATTATGTCATGCGGCTTACAGATTAACAATAACAGATTGCTTCACATAAGACTAGGCAACTTATTACTTGTGAAATCTTTCAAGTCACTATCGAATAGCCCAATATTAATGAAACACAGATGCGTTGTTTCAAAATATCAGTGATTCTGAATAGATTAAATAGAACAAACTTTAAGCAATCTGTAATCAATTAATCTAATTATCTAGCAAAGTTAAAAATTTAAATTTCATAGAAAGAATTAACAGAATCAATTTATATTCTATTTCAAAATAAATGCTAAAAAAACAAAGAACTCAAAAAATATTATTTTATATTAAAATATATTCATGTCGCAAAACTAGACAAATTGTTGAACTTTTTTAAAAACAATTTACTTTTATCTGTAAGATTCCTGAATATTTATCGATAGATAATACACAGTGTAATTTAAAAATCTTATGAAAAAGCTAATTAAATTTAAAAACATGCCTTTCACATGTAAAAGACCAGAACATTTTACCTTCCTATACATCAGGAACAAATAAAATGCTTCGTATATGAAATTAGAACATAATATTTATCATGCATAGAGATACTAAATATTTTACCAAATTTCATTTAATGATCATTAATTTGAGAAAGAACATATTTTTCTTAATCTTAACACTTTGAAAATAATCTAAGTTAATAAAATTAGGGCAGATAATAACTTCAATCAAATAAAAAATCACTCAACAATAACAATTAAGTACCTTTTCTTCGAAATGAAAGAAAAGCAATTTTTTCAAGAGAATGAATAAAAGAATGTATCACAAAATCTCGATTTCTTTTTCCATATCAGGATGGATAACAGTGTCAAATGTTATAAATTAGAAGGGAAAAAAAATGTTTGTCAAAGGTCCCCTTATGAAAAATTTAAGAATATAAGTTTCTTCACGTAATTGTAACTAAAATTTCTCTGAAGAAGTCACAGAAAATTTTTACTATCTTTTAAATAAGATATTCCTTTAAGAATGAAACTAGTGATTTCCACAAAAACACAAAAATGAATCCAACATCCCCCCCCCCCTTTAGAAACTACATATTTTACGTAAGTCACTAACGGAATGGTAAAAAAGAGTATACCTTTAGTCCGAAAGGCGATTAAGGAATAAATTTAAAAGTTGGTAGAAGCACGTGAAAAAAGTACCTAGAGAAACTGGAATTGTATGCTGCTAAGAATGTGAGCAAATTAAAATACTTTAGTGACTTCAATTAACTGATGGTAGCACATATTATTAAATTTAGATCATAATAAAAACTTTACGTTTTTCTATGAATTATGAAAAAATAAAATGCTTCGCATAGAAAATAAGATAATATTTATAATACAAAGAGATACTAAACATTTTATAAAATTTCATTTAATAATCATTAATTAAATAAAGAACGTATCTTTCTTAATCTAAGCACCTTGAAAATAATCTATGTTAAACTTTAATTAGTAAAATTTAGGCAGATAATAACCAGTTTAACTTCAATAAAATTAACATTTTGTGTAATTTTTTAGATTTTTAATTTGAAATTCGTGATATGCTTTAAAAAAGAAGAAGTAAATAACTGGATTAAGAAAAAAATACGTTTATAAATTTAATAAATAGTAAAATTTATTTTAAAAGTTTACAGTTTAAATGTTTCCATGATTATACAAGGTTTTATTCGAGAAATATGTAGATGATGCATAATATTAAAATGTATAATTCTATTTTTAATAATAAAAGTAGTTAAGTTATTAATTCCAATCACTATTAATCTCCTAACTATACTAAAATGTATCTAATAGCTGTCTAATGTATCTAATAGCTGTAATATTTACAAGGTAATAAGTTATGAGTAGAAAACGTAACTATTTTGTGCAGGCATTTTTGTCTATTGGTGGAATAACATTTAAAACAGTTAATCGGGAAAACAAATCTCCTGCGACTAACAGAAACTACAAATTATCTTCAAAAAAGCAACAAAATGTTTTGATATACCCTGGAACATTGAAAATAGCATGCCAAGAAAGAACAAAGGTACAAGTGCGAAACTTTCCAAATAAGTACAATGGGATCCGATATGCAAATGATCCAAGTTTGGTGCCATTGCACATAACCACACCACCGGCAGTGGGGTTGCGATCAGGAAGTGGGCCCTATATAAACCGACGCAGAGTGGAAAATTCAGAAACGTGACGATCACACTCCGACGATATGAGAACTTTAGTAAGCAAAGAATGTCAGGGAGACGTGTAAGAAGACATTAAGCAAGTTTAAGAGGGGCCTCATCATCAGCTTGGAAAACACAGGCTGGCGGACTCTCCATATTGCTCGCTAGGTCGAGTGTTCGGAGTTTGCTGTCAGAACATGTTAAGAATTAAATAGACACAAGATAGTACCTACATACGGCGTATCGGGTCTGAGTGATCAGGAAAACGATGATGACCAGGATCAAGGGATCGTGTGGCAAGCGCTCGTGCATCCTGTGGTGACTCATTCCACGATACACTCAGATGTAGGGGTGCCAGTTGTTCCACAAACTATTTCCAGACACCTTGCGGAAGCGAATCTGCGACCCATGCTCTCGCTTTGGATATTGTATTTAACACACTAACATCGGTGACTCCGTCTACAATGGTGCTAATCCTGAGTGGTATGGAATGCCACAGATTGGCAATTCTCTTTCATTTCTGTTTTTCAGATTGTTGACTTTTTAATATTTTTATATATAATCGCTTTTAATTTAGGATTCAGTGTTCGTGTAATTAAAATCATTATAATGTATCGTCATTGCAAATAGTAAATAATAGAATAACTTATCTATTTGAATAGCACTTTTTGTTCTTTACATGTCAAAAAGTTTTTGAATTCACCTTAAATTAATTACACAATTTTTTGAAACATCCAATTTAATGTTTTAAATTTTTCATGATATGATACTGACTTACAAAAGATGTTGCGTATTTTTAAGTTACACATTCATTTGTTCTTAAAAGTAGAATACGATGAAATACTGATGCACAGTTATTCTATCATAATCTTTCATGGAAATAATCGATTTCCTGCCCTTTAATGTTGTTTTGCATAGAAATATTTGATTTCTAGCTGTCTATGCTGTTTGAGCGTTAGCAGTTTCTTCCTTATTTGGATAATACAGACTTTAAATCCTAAGGAAAGACATGGCTGCTTATCAATATTACACTTAATAACTTAAAATTTTTCCTGTGTGTCTTTAATCCCCATTGTGCTGTTTTAATCCTTCTCGTATATAAGGAACATTGAAAATAGCGTACCAAGAAAGGGACGCTATTTTCAGTAAAATTTTTCATTTCAGTTTCATGGGATTTAAATGAAATATAATACACATAATGATACAGGACTGAGACTCACTTGATCCCAAAATCAAGACAATTAAGCATATACACTCTGTACAATTAGATAAATATTGTGCAACTTAAAATGTACATTGGAATGCCTCCTGCTACAATGCATGCCAACACACTATCCGGCATCTTGTTCATTAGACGTCTGATGTTGTTCTGAAAAAGATGTGCCTAAAATCTTGAGCAGTCACCTCCAAATCATGCACAGAGTGACACGGCGGCATCTGGCGTTCCAATTGGTCAAAAGCATGCTCTATTTGGTACAAGTCCATGGAATGGTCTGAACATAACGTAGGAAGTCTTGAGCTACTCGAGCTGTATGTGGACAAGTATTATATTGCTGGAAAGTTGCCCCTGGAAAACCATATGGGAAATGTCCCACTTGTTATCGAAAAGTGTCATCAATGTAATGCAAGCCCGTTAGTTCTACGTAACATAGCTAGGATGGGCCAGCTATCATAGACTACGCCCCCCCAGGCCATTATGCCTGCTGTGCACGAAATGTGTCGTGCGACAGTGTGGGTTGAATTACACCGTTCCCCAGGGCACCTCCACGCCAGTAAGATGTTATTATCTGTCTCCAAAGAGAAACGATATTCATCATTTAACACCACGTTTTGCCAATCTGTGATATTCGATGTCACTCGGGCTTGACACCAATGCAGACGGAGTCACCGATGTTGCGGTGTTAAAAGCAATACCACAAACGGGTGCTTGGATGAAATCCTTGTCTGGAAATTGTATAAATCTGCGTGTATCGTGACACGAGTCACAAGTGAACGCATGTCGCACATTCTTTCAATCCTCAGACCTCATTTTTTTCTGATCACTTTAGATCCGGTGAACAATACGTGGGCTCCACCTCACGTGACTGCTACCAACATGTTCTGACGGCATCCTCCAAACGATAGACCTCTACAAATAAATGAGTCCTTCCTATTTTTGTCATTTTAAGGATGGACTTTCTAGTTCTGGCACATTGCTGCTATAGTACGAGAGAGAGTTTGGAAAAATTGTTTGAATTGTGGTTGGTATTAACTTTGATCTCAGCAAAAGAGCCACAATAGTTTCTCCAATTCCTAGATCAAACATACTCTCCTCCCTTATTATGTCTCCAGTCTTCACAATCCTAAAATTTTAAATATGTATTATTTGCATACATCGTACTTATCTTCATTTAACATTTCTGTTATATGAGTATTAAAGAAATGCCAAAATATACAACAATTGTTCATTTAAATTAATAGCAATATTTAAAGAACTTATTTTTTAATTTAATTAAAGCCTTGTAAGGAAACATTTAACATATTTATACTTCAGTCTTACACATTTTTTATTAATTATATATTTTATATACAGAAAGTACTATATTTATTATCATCCACTATTTCTTTCTTTTATATAAAGTAAATAATTATCTCTTGCAATAAGTATCCTATGTGAGTAGAAAAACAAAACCAAATAATAATAACAGCCTTAATCTTTTTATCGACATTTGAGCCCAGTTTCTCTGAAATGGATTCAAATCCAAAGGATTGCTTCAAGTAGCAAAATATCTTGACCCTATAATGGCTAATCCAGGTATTTTTTTATTTTATTAGTTTATTTTGTTCAATGAAACAAAGTGTACATTAATAAAACCATAAATATCATTTTACATATTACATATATATATATATACATATACATATTATTGAATAAATATCTACAAGTATATTTCCCCAGTATTTTTATTTTTAATATCAAAAAGAATAAAATCTTATTTGAAAATAGCGAATGAAGCCATTGTGAGAGAAAAAGTTACGGATTCGATACGTGTGTGTGTACGCATTTCCATTATTTTGTAATAAAAAACTATTATGAACTTCTTTCCAGTACTTGATTATTAAAAAAAATACTTATATTATGAGTTTTTTAACTGTACCCAATATTAGTTGTTAATTGATCACACAAGAACGTCGAGAATGACGATTTGCGGGTGTTGCGAATTCACTGGCAATGTTTCCGCTACACATGTACTTGAGAGAACTCAAGTGGCAACTCAAGTGGGAACTCAAGTGGTATATAAGTGAGAATCACAGACTAAGATCCTAGTCTGTGGAGAGAATGTAACGAGCGAGTGTGCGCTCCAAACTTATATTCAGATGTATTTGTAAACCTTGTTTGTAACGTGTCTTTGTTAATTAATGTTTGTGAATAAATGTGTGTGTGTGTTCGTTTACAATAGAAGTTTTAATTTCACAAATCTCACATACTTCAGAAGAAAACATTTGATTCGACTACTGAATTAGTTGATTCGTAAACATGGTGCCGAAACCCGAGGATTTGAATACTTTGGAATCGTAACAACAAAGAATGACGCTTGGTGGGGTGAGTAAGAAATTCATTTCGGTTGTAGAATAGTTTTGTAGTTTGTTTGAAATATAACTGGTAATGTTCTAAAGTTGTAGTAAATTTGCTTAACATTGAAATTCGTTTAAGTGGAATAGTTTCGAAATTGAAAACATGTTAGGATAGTTATCAGTTTATATTTGTTGTCGATTTAGTTCTTTCATTTCGAAAATTTGGAGGTTTCGTATGATTGTTTGAATTATTAATTGCTAATTTGATTCGTAAATCGAGTATAGTATTTGTGTGAGGATTTGTTAATAATTGATATTTGTTGGAAATAATTTGTTGGAGTTTCAAGAGTTCAAAGTGTCTGCTTGCATTTCTTTGGTTATGATGTGTTATTGTTTGTTCAACTATTTAGAGTGATTTACAGATTAATGTGTATTTTATTAATGTAAATTTGTTTGCAATACTTGTATCTAGAATGGCAGATAAAAAAGAATTAGAGAAGTTTAAAAAACAGCGCACCGCACATAGAAGTCAGCTTACAAGGTTAATTTCGAAAATAGAAAATCGTTTGAGTGAATCAAATGTTGAGGTCGATGAATTAGAAAGTTTTTTAGTACAATTACAAAGTAAAGACGAACAGCTTAAAGCTGTTGATAGTAAAATCGAAGATTTCGTTGAGACTACTGAAATTGAATCGGAAATTGAGCAGATTGATAAATATAATGAAATTATTATTTTCAACTCTATAAAATTAAAAAATAAAATAAAACTGTTGCAAACCGCAGTTAAAGATGAAAATACGAATGTCCCACTCGTAACAAATAATAGTAATGGTAGATCAAACATAAATTCCAAATTGCCTAAATTGAAATTGCAAACTTATTTCGGAGAGCCTTCTGAATATTTAAACTTCTGGAATCAATTCGAAAATTCGATTGACAATAATCCTGCTCTGTCAGATGTTGAAAAGTTTTCTTATTTGTTTGGTTGTCTTGGAGGAGAAGCTCTCTCTTGTATCAAAGGTTTCGCTATTACTGCGAAAAACTACAAATCAGCTGTAAAATTAATTAAAGACACTTTTGTTCAAAAGGATGTGTTGATTAATACCCATGTATCTAAATTGTTAAACATGAAACCGTTAAAGCATATTTCTAACTTACATGAGTTGAGAAATTTATATTTTAAATGTCAAACTCAAATTCGTTCACTTGAGAGTTTAGGGGTAAAATCAGAAAACTATAGTGTAATGCTTTGCGCGATAATTTTAAAACTTTTCCCCAGTGATCTTGCTTTAGAGTTTAGCAAAAATCAGATTTCTAGTAGTAATCATAATTTAGAGGAATTGATGAATTTTCTGCATAGGGCAATTGTTGCACGAGAGAGAACTTTTCGTACACACTCTCCTGTCCCCCCTCCCAAGGAGCCACTTAACCAGACTGAGCGACCCAATCGTAGAAACTTCGGCGCTCCCAAAAGCAATAAATATTCCTCTGCTCATGAGCTGCTGACTAGTGCCAGTGCAAACACTTGCATCTTTTGCGGTCAAGGTCACTTGAGCCATCTCTGTGAAAATTCGAACGCTCAAAAAAAGAGAGATAAACTTATAAGAGACAAAAGATGCTTGTTATGTTGCAATTTAAATTGCTATTTAAAAGTTTGTAAGGGAGCCTGTTGTTCTTTCTGTAATGGAAAGCACGCACGTGCAATATGTTTTAAATTAGAAAATTCCAAAAGGCAAAGGATCGAGCACGACACAAATACAAAATCTAATGAGATCGTTTCTACCTCTTCAAATTTTATGAGGAATAATAGAACAGGAATTTTATTGCAATGTGTGAAGGTGGAAATAGTAGGCAAAGAGTTGTCAGATTTTGGGTTTTGTATTTTTGACAACGGTAGTGAAAGAACATTTGTGAAAAAAAGTGTTTCGAAAAAATTGAGATTAAAGGTCGTGGGTTTAGAGAAATTGAATATTTATGGTTTTGGCGCTAAAACTCCTAGGATGCAGGTCTGTCGCAGAGTAGAGTTGAAGTTGCGAAATGTTTTGAATGGACATGAGGTGGTGATTGAGGCTTTAGAAATTGAGGAAATATCGAAAGCTGCAATAAATTTTCCAGATCTAAGTGCTCATGCTGAGATGGAGAAAAGGGGATATCATTTGACATTTAATGTTCGAGAATTGTCTAGTAATTGTCAAATTTCAGTGTTGTTGGGATCAGATTATTATTGGGAGTTAGTCAAAGGATTTGAAAAATTAAATGCGTCATTGGTAGCTGTTAACACTGAACTTGGATGGTCGTTGCAGGGGAAATGTAATAAAGTGAGTGAATCCGCTTTAGTAAACTTAGTTCAAAGTGATCTAAAGGTTGACTCAGCTGAACTGACACGGTTTTGGGAACTAGAAAACTTGGGCATTGAAAAAATAGAGGCAAATTGCTTGAGTGTGAAAGAACAGGAAATATTGCAAACATTTAATGATAGTATTAGATTTGTTGATGGGAGATATTGTGTTAAATTACCTTGGAAGGCAGAGATGAAAGAAAAATTGGTTGATAATAGAGAATGTGCTCGTAAACGTTTTGGGTCTTTAGTGAAGAGATTTCGTAGAATCTTGTCTTTTTATGAGGATTATAAGAAGGTAATAGATGGGTATCTCGAGGAAGGTGTTGTTGAGAGGTCGTCGTGTGATGCGGAACTACCGTGTCAAGAACCATCGTTTTACTTACCTCATCATGCGGTCATTCGAGAAGATAAATCAACTACTCATCTTCGAATTGTATTTGACGGATCATCTCATGAAGAAAATGAGTTATCTATTAACGACTGCCTATATAAGGGATTAAATTTGTATCCCAATCTGTTTGAACTCCTCATCAAATTTCGACAAAATCCTATAGCCTTTACTGCAGACATTCGTCAAGCCTACTTACAAATTAGCATCGATCCAGCTGATAGAAGCTTTACGCGATTTTTGTGGACTGATAATATAAATAGTGAGTCAGTTGAAGAGTTGAATTTCACTCGAGTGTTGTTCGGACTCAAGCCCAGCCCATATTTGTTGGCTGCAACTCTGAACCACCATTTCGAAAAGAAAAGTGTGGAATTTCCAGAAACCTGCAAATTATTGTCGGACTCTTTTTATGTGGATGATTTGCTGAGTGGTGAACAAGAAGTTGATGCTGCGTTAAAGATAACAACGGAAAGTATAGAAATTCTGAAAGAGGCTAACATGACTTTGCGTAAATGGAAAACTAATTCTAAAGAACTTCGAGAATTATGGAAAAGGACAAATGTGGAAACTAGTGGAGAAAATAACAACTTATTGACTGATTTTGATACTCCATCAAAGGTATTGGGTCTGTCTTGGGACCCAGATAAAGATACAATATATTTTGACGTTACAGCTATAGTGAAATTTATTGAAGATATGACGGCGACAAAACGTGCTGTTCTTCAAGTTGTGGGTCGTGTATATGATCCCATAGGATTCTTGGGACCTTTCGTCATCAAGTTAAAGTTCCTATTGCAAGAAATTTGGAGCAACAATCTCGACTGGGATGATACACTGCCACAATCACTGTATTACAAATGGCAGACGTGGTGCAATGAACTGAAGACATTAGACTCACTTCAAATTCCTAGATACTATTTTTCAAATTTGAATTGTAAATTTATATCATTTGAAATTCATTCTTTTTCAGATTCATCTATGTTAGCTTATGGAGCTGTGCTGTATCTTAGAGCCTTATCAACTGATGGTAATATTTTTGTTAGTTTTATCTGTTGCAAGAGTCGTGTAGCTCCATTAAAAGGCCTTACATTGCCTAGACTTGAGTTAATGGGAGCTCTTTTGTCTTCACGATTAACCCATCAAGTAGGTAAATGCTTCAATGAGTATAATGTATCTTCTTTTTTCTGGACTGACTCTACTATAACTTTATGTTGGATTCAAAGTAATTCTACTAAGTTTAAAACTTTTGTTAAAAACAGAGTGGAAGAAATCCAACATTTAACAGATCGTAATAACTGGGCTTACTGCCCTGGAAAGGAAAACCCAGCAGACATCCTTTCTAGAGGCATTTCTGGCGGTGATTTAGCGGAAAATGTCTTATGGTGGAAAGGACCACTTTGGTTAAGTCAACCCCGTGAATTTTGGCCTTGCAAACCTCCAACTGAAAATCCCTCTTGCGATCTAGAATTACGAAAGGAATGTGGAAATACAAGTCAAAACGAATGTATTATTAAGGATGCTCAATTCATTTTTGATTTAAATAACTATAGTAGCCTTACAAGGGTTTTGAAAATTTCTGTATTGGTCAAAAGATTTGTGAGTAAACTGAAGAAGCAGCAGGTTAAAATGGGACCTTATACTGCAATTGAACTTATTCGTGCAGAATTAGAATGGATTAAATATGAACAAAGGCTTGTCTACTCTTCCGAATTAGAATGTCTTGAAAAGGGTAAACAGATTCCAAAGGAATCTTCTCTTTTTAAATTAGCCCCATTTTGTGATGAAAACCATGTTTTGCGTGTGAGAGGCAGACTCGAAGAAAGTAGTTTGTCAGACGATGAAATTCATCCAATTATTCTACCCAGACATTCCAGGTTTACTAAATTGTTAATTTTAAGAGAACATAACAAAATTTGTCATAGTGGGGTGTCAGCAACTCTTGCTCAAATTAGAAACAAATATTGGATTCCAAAGGGTAGACAAGTGGTGAAATGTGTTTTGAAATCATGTTTGATATGTAATAGATATTCTGTCAAGCCTGCTAAACAAATAACTGCTCAATTACCTAAAACTAGAGTACTTGAAAGTCCCCCATTTACAGTGTCAGGAATTGATTTCACTGGTCCAGTTTTTATTCGTTCGGGGAACACTCAACAAAAATCCTATATAGCTTTATTCACATGTGGGGTCACGAGAGCCTTGCACATAGAATTTATAACTGACATGTCTGTTAAAAGCTTTATTTTGTCTTTAAGACGGTTTTTGGCAAGAAGGGGAAATTGTAGAGTCATCATTTCAGACAATGCTAAGAGTTTTAGAACCGTAGACAACATTTTGAGGGACTTTTCTCAAATTTTGAATGATCCGGATTTAAAAAACTTTGTTGCAGTACATAACATCACCTGGCAATTTATTGCTCCTCATGCCCCATGGTGGGGTGGGTTTTATGAACGGCTCATGAGGAGTGTCAAGGAGCCTTTGAAGAAAATATTAGGTAAAGCTTGTCTTAATTTTGAGGAAATGATGACTGTCCTAGCTGAAATTGAACTAGTATTAAATCATAGACCACTTACTTATGTAAGTAATGATTTGGAGGAACCGCAGCCTCTTACCCCAGCCCATTTTTTGTTTCCTGGTGTTTAAAATGTTAAATATCCAGGGCATTTTATTGAGATATTTGCCAATCCACCTTCCACGAAGGAAGGTTTGACTCGTCGAAAGTTATATCAGACTAACCTCGTACGTCGGCTCTGGGTTAAATGGAAACAAAATTACTTAATGCAGTTGAAAAATGCGCATAATTTTATACATCCAGTACCAGAAAATAATCTAAAAATAGGAGATGTTGTTTTGATGGAAGGTACCCCTAAATCCAAATTATTATGGCCTCTTGGCATCATCGAAGAGGTGTTTGTGGGGCGTGATGGACATGTACGTTCTTGCCTTGTCCGAACAACCAAAGGTCGCTACAAACGACCAATCCAGTTAATTTACCCACTTGAAATAAATTGATCTCTATTTTCTTTATTAAATAGTGTCTTGTGTATATTTGTATGTTCATAATTATACATGTGATTTAAAAAAAATGTGTTATATATTGTTTGTTGTTAATATCAATTAGTGTACTCTTAACAGAGTACAAGTGGGGTGTGTTGCGAATTCACTGGCAATGTTTCCGCTACACATGTACTTGAGAGAACTCAAGTGGCAACTCAAGTGGCAACTCAAGTGGTATATAAGTGAGAATCACAGACTAAGATCCTAGTCTGTGGAGAGAATGTAACGAGCGAGTGTGCGCTCCAAACTTATATTCAGATGTATTTGTAAACCTTGTTTGTAACGTGTCTTTGTTAATTAATGTTTGTGAATAAATGTGTGTGTGTGTTCGTTTACAATAGAAGTTTTAATTTCACAAATCTCACATACTTCAGAAGAAAACATTTGATTCGACTACTGAATTAGTTGATTCGTAAACAGCGGGAAAGTAGTCATTGATTGCTTTTATTCACAAACACGGAATTAATTTTCCTTAATTTATTTTTTAGTTTTAATAATTATTTTACATTTTCTAATGAAAAAGGATTACTTTCTATGCAGGTGATTTTTTTTTGTTTAGTTATAATATTTGAGGAATAGTTTTTTGTTAAATAATATGAATTGAGAACATGTAAGAAATTTTGATCACATGTGTGAAATATTTAGAAGACATTTCTTTCTGAATTTAATCTTTATTTTGTTTTAATTTACTTATATGCTGACATATTGCTTTTCATTAATAATAAATTCCACATTCATATATAATTTAACAATTATTATATCATTTGAAATTTAATAATAATACGAAGTTTGAAAAAAATGGTACATAATTTTAATGTATCTTAACGGCTAGTTAAAATGTTAAATCTTGTGTTATACACACATGATTATTAAATTTATATTTTTGTCATAAATTTAGTTTGATTTCAAAATATCAAAAATCTAGAAATTCTTCATTGATATTTATTGATTAAAAAGCATTAATTAAATACTTAAACTTGCTTATTACTTAAACTACTATTAATTAATTTTTTGTGTTTTTTACTGAGTGCACACAAAAATTATATTATTTTTCTATTTTAACAAGAAATTAAATATTATTTTGAATTACTTTTTTTTAATTAAAACTATAAGTTTTGCTAAAAACGGAATACAGTAGACATGTACAGCTGGTAAAAATTATTTTTAAGTAGACTTTTTCAAGAATGCTTAAATTCATTATACAATCTTTCGGGAAAATGTATTTTTCCTATTTCTTTAATACTTTACAATTATTAAACTTTAAAGTTTTAATTTCTGTATTTAATATTGCTGTGTTTTAATACTTAATTTAAAAAATGATATCCAGATATCTTTACTTAAGATTCTAATACAATTAGATTTCAAAAATTTTATACTATAAATTCAATGAATTAAAATTATAACAGAAATTAAAAATTAATTGTTGTATAAAAAATTAAAATCATGTACTAAAACTATGCTTATAAGAAGTTAATTCAAAATTTATCTGTGCTGGTTATTGAGAATATATGTGAAATGTATTTTTCTTATCTTATTGAATTACTTTTTACATTTCTTAATGAATTTTGAACTAATTATTTGTTCATCCTTTACTATAGGTTTACAGCAACCCTTACCTCACCGTAACAAAAAACCATGTTCTCTGCAGCCGGTTTCGTCGCAAAAAAAAAGGATATGGCGTAAAACAAGGCCATACACAGAAAGCAAAATCGTCTTACTAAATTTAGATAAATATTTGTACAGCCAAGTTATTATTGCTACTTTATATATAACAATAAGGTAGTATTTCCGAATCGATACCCGATTTGCTTAAATTTTGTTACCTCGCCATAACTCGTTCTCCTTAACTCTTGGGTTTGCCAAGGAGAGCGTGTTTTGGAGAGGAGGTATTTCCAATGACGTCAAACTGTTGCTGAACAGTTTGATGCCATTGAACGGTTGGGGTGGTAAACTAAATTAAATGCTTTTAGAATACTTAAGCAGATTTAAGGAATTATGTTTAAAATCGCTTATTTTAATTAGCGATAAATATTTTCAAATTTAATCATTCTTAATATGTAAGATAAAATAGATTTTAACAATAAATTACGCAGTTTACAAATGGAATATTTGATAGCATAATGATAAAATAATTAAATTTATTATTTTAAAATATACCATGAAATTTGCACGGAATTACTCAGAAAATCAAAATACAACACTTACATAAATATTTTAATAAAGTATTTCAACTTTTATAATTCATCAATTTATTTTATTTAAAATCATGATAATAATTTGTGTGTCAAATGTATTTATTTTATTAATTTCACATGTTTTTTATTTGTATTCTTCATTTATTTCAATTTGTAAAACAATTTAAATTCATCATTTAATTTCAAAAGATTAAAAGGAGTGAAATTATAATAATATCAAACTTATGACTAAAATAAATGTTTAAAAATTCACCTAAAGAATGACAAATTTTTTTAAAATTCATTTATTAATTTTGATAATCGCCATTTTATTCATTAGAAATTAGCAAAATGCTTTACTTTATTTTTGCACCAACTATAAAAATGATAGTAATATTATTAATATTCCAAAAATAATTATTTCATATATCCTTGTGTTTACAATCTTTTTCTTTACCTATACATTTTGGCATGAGTAAGACAGATTTTGCAGTCCAAATTTGAACCAATATTTAAAAATTTTGTCATTCTTAATCTGATCAAAAATTTCTATTGAATGTAAATGCTAAATTAATTAGTCATACCTGCAAGCCAGAGTTAGTAACATTATTATTATCTATGTTATTAATATCTTTAGATATTATTATAACATTGAAATTTTTTTATACTTGAAAATTAAAATTTACTTTTTAATAAATTATATTTTTACCTCATTTTAAAATAATAATTATTGTGTTAAGGAAAAGATTTATTTGATAAAATACATTCTCAGAAAGAAATTTTAAATAATAGAATTTATTAAAAAAGCTTCATTATACATAAGTGTTTAATTTATTTACCTTCAGCTACCAAACAAAAATGATTCTCAATTATTACCAACCTCATTTGAAATATACGCTGATTTTGAGACAAAGAAAGTCTGGTTAAAAATCGAAACTACTAATGGAGATTTAGAAGTGTATCATTAGAATAATCAGAAATTTTTCTAGTTCTGCACTTAAAAATGCTAAATCATTTAGGTGATCTTATCTCATGGTTGAACTTAAGTATGTCAGGATTGATTTGAATGAATGTTCACAGATAGCAATTGATATTCAAAGAGTGAAAGGAATTTTGGAGTGCGATTCTCATACTAAGAAAAACATCTTTAGTAAATGACATTATTAAGATAATTAGCTTCAGTATCATTTAATATATTAAAATTTCTCATAACAAAATTTAATATTTGTACATATTTGTTGACAAAATCAGAAATTTTTTCATCAAAACAATTTAAATTTATAATACTTTTAATTTTTCCAAAAATGATACACACTTATTTTTTTTTTTTCAAACCAGAAATTACAAATTAAACTATTGGTCCCAGCACAATTAGACCTCATGAGTAAAATATAACTTTGAGCAAGAAACAAACCAAATTAGAAATTATAAGTATTCAGATAAGAAAAGAAATTTTGTTATTCATATCTCATAATTATGCTTTGAGAAGTTCTCTCAGTTGGTTTTATTAACTGATGAAAAATTTCTACTTATCCTTAATATGTTTAATAAGAAATATTAAGGATAAGTAGAAATTTATTGATTTTGAAATATATTTCTTTATTAAAGTTAGAGCTTATTTTTATTCAGGCAATTTTTTACTCACTGGTAGACGTGTTAGTAGCTGAATAATTAGCGCTCTAGCCTTCGTTTCTGCAATTCCATGTATTTGAAACCCATCTTGGACTTGGCTGCATGTATAGTTCGGAAACCACTTTAAAGTTAAATCTAATTAACTCTCGTGTGTAAGCAATTGACCGACTAATATTTAAGCAATGGTGTCTTTTATGTCAACAAATTTATAACATTCAAAGATTAATCTAACATTCAAAAATTAATTCTAATTTTTAATCTTATACAGAATAGAATAATGATTATATGTCTGAATTCATTATATTCCTCTATAATGATTTCTTTAAGTTAAAAAATGCCTTTGTTATATTGATTGAAGTAACCATTTAAAAATAATTATCGAAAGACATTTTATGAGTACACAAACATATAAAAAGAATAGAAAACATTTAATAAAAAAATCATAAAAAATACATTAATTTATTTTAACTTTCGAAAAAAGAATTTTCCAACAAGAAGCATTCAACATTACATCCTATAACAGTATTATTAGATCATTTGTTACTTTTTATTTTTATATTTTAAATGTGATTTGATATTGGTAACATAAAATATTTCTTATTAAATTAAAGTTGTGTTTTAAATCTGAAAATAATTCCAAGTGATGGATATATATATATTCTCATTAACTCATATTAATATTCTATTATTCTGAAGGAATCTGGTGAAATAGAAAATTTATTTGAACTACAAATTCTAAGGAATTTAAATAAAAATTTTTCAATAGATATGACAACCTTTCTTTGTAATTTTACAAAGCCTTATGCATATGATTATTGATGTTCATTTAATCATCAATATGAAGTTATTGATGATACTACATATTTTTGTTCATCTGGAAATCAGTATTTCTCAATTCTGGGAGTTAAACACTTTGATAGATCTTATAGTGTCTTGAAAAACATGCTGCTAGTTAGTAATTTATACTAATAGCAGAACAATAGGATATTCCTACAATATATTTATATCTTGCTTATCAGCTGAGAGGATGCGTAACATGAAGACGAACAATTGAAATAAGTGAACGATAAAAAAAAATTTAGTAATGTACATCAAGCAACGTTATTCTCTCATATTGATTTCATTTTAAAAGTTACTGAAATAGACAATTAATAATAATTAAATTAATTCAAGTGAATAAATATTTTTTAAATCCTATTAATGTTATTTTCAGCACATATATCAAAGCTGATTTCCACTATTTATAAATTTTTAGAATTCAACAATCTAAATGAATTAGGAATTCATTAAAATTATCAATTTATTTAATTATTTTTTAAGCGAGCTGAAACTTTAACTATTTATACTCTTTTATGATAGATAAATGTAACTTTTTGTGTCGGTGTTTATTTAAAAGTAGCTTAATATATGTAAGTAGCTTCTACTGTTCTAGACTAGCGAGCTTCATTTTTTTTTTTTGATTGATTAGATTTATTTTATTGTCATTCATAAAAAATATTCCAATTATAATATTTAGGAAAAATTTTCCTTTCCTTTAATATCCTTATAAAAAGTTTGTTCGTTTATGAAAATGTATTATTATTTAAAAAAAATAAGCATTGACTTTTTTGCGTGTGTGAGTGTGTGCGTATTTATCCTTCTTTTACTTAGATTCTTTAAACATTACTATTGTTCACTCTAGATATAAATCTTCAAATTCATTTTATGTTTGTAATAATTATAGTGTTTGTGCAGGAGGTAGTGAAACATGAATGAAAAAATATGCAGCAATACATATAATTTTAGTTGAATTATTTTAAATAAATTTTGTGTAATTGTATATATTGTAAATATGTACATTCAGCTGTACTCTTTACAGCTGAATAAGTGAAAATTTTTGCTTTAAAACAATTTAAAGTTTAATAGTATATTATGAAAATATTGTACGTCATTCCAGAATAAGGAAAGGCTGTTTCTATCTTAAGCTTCCTTATAGTCCCTTACTGCCGCATTCATCGTCAATTTCGACCACCTAGTACGAGGGAAACCCCCGGTCAAAGCTGAAACGGTATTCACCATCAACTTCAGGATGAGTCACTGTTGCTAAAATATGCCTCGAGGTACAAAAAACGAACCTTCCTATACAGCAAAGTTAAACCAGACTGAACTTGTGCTGTTCGTATTTCTTTTCAACTCTTATAAACTTTTTGTGTGTACTGTTTTGCAAAAAAGTATGTTGTATCTATTTTGTTCAAGCTTTACAATGTCTTAGGAAACGAGAATTCTGGATTAGAAAAAAATCTCTAGAAGATGACGAAATTGAAGTCCGCAAGCGGTATCGCTTAACATAAACAGCTATTGCAGAGCTATTGTGCAATATAGAAGAGGATTTAAAGCCAAATAGTTATCTAAATTACGATGAGCTATTGCTAATTGCTTTGAGATTTTTCGCTTCTCGAGCTCACCAGCTCGTAATTGGAGATTTGGCTGAAGTAAACCAATTAACAATTTCTATAGTGATTTCTAGAGAAAGCAAAGTTAATGCTTCTTTGCGACCATTATACATCAAAATGCCGCAGACAGAAGAAGAGTGTCCAAAGGTTAGATTTTATGTAATTTGCATCAATGTACTTGACTAATTGTGTCAGACATATCTATCTAATCTCCTAGTTAAAATCATTCGATTAGGTAAAACAGATTTATATTTTTGTACATCCATGATGATATGCTTGATAGGGGATGATACCTTACTTATTGCAAAACAAGTTTTTTTCTATTTTACTATAATGTTTTGAATCTAGGATGCGTTCAGATTCAAAACATGTATTGAACATTTTTAGTAGAAGAAAGGCCTTAATTTCAAAATAAATTCATAACTTTTTGAATAAATGTGAGAAATTTTAAGAACGATACATTGAATAAAAAATAAATTAGGAGGAAGAACTTAATTGGGAATGTTTAGTAATTTGTGCAGAATTGTATGAAAATATTTAATTCTATTAAAAATGTTATTTGTTATTTATATGTTATTCCGTCAACTATTTCTGTTAAAGAAAAAAAAAAACTGTCAAATTTTGCTTAATGGTCACATTCATATCTATTTAAGCACCAATTTGTAATTTTTTTTAATTTTAATGCTTGCAAACTTTAAATTTATATTTAAAAATTTTAAAAATTAATTTAAAATAAAGTTTTAATTTATTTTATGTGATGAAAATATAAAATTAACTTCTCTTTTTTTCGTCAAATGTTGAAATTATGATATCAACTGGCATTATTTGACATCAGTTTTTGCTAATAAAGTTAGGCCAGCCGCAAACTACCGGCAAATTCGCCGCAATACCCAACAGAGCGAAATTACATTGAATTCGACGCCGAAAGAATGGGAGGAAACTACCAACACCTATTCTAGGAGGTGTTGAAACTACACGTAGATGTCTGA
The DNA here is from genome assembly GCA_026290005.1 of Latrodectus geometricus. NCBI lineage: Eukaryota > Metazoa > Arthropoda > Arachnida > Araneae > Theridiidae > Latrodectus > Latrodectus geometricus. The sequence goes on from JAPDSC010033274.1 coordinate 361,079, forward strand.
CGTCATTGTTCCATTCAATCAATGAAACTTTAAATTTGTTGAATAAACGAAATTCAACATGATTTCACAAGTAGTATTATTATAATATTAATTATTTCTTGGAATAACTCAAAACTGTAATGCATTCCTAACTGTTTAAAAGTTTAATTATTAAATTTATTTTGCATACACAAATATAATAATTTTTTACAATTTCTCTTTATTAATTCATTTTAGTTTATTCTATAAAATGAATGTGAAATATTCATGGTACTATAAATAAATAAACCTTCACATGAAAATGAAGTATATTTTATTTTTATCATTCACAACTCAAAGATTAATTTCATAACTCAAAGATTTCATAAATAATATTGAAGTTCTATACTGCTTCAATATTATTTATTGTTGTTGTCGTACGCCAGCCAGGTGGCAATATGGGGTGCGCTGCTCCACTTTTCCAACTGAACCATATTTGGTGTGGAGTCCGAATTCCTCAGTACACACATGCCATAGGTACCCATTTATAAGGTAGGCAACCATTCACACACACACAAAGAAAGGACAAATACAAGAAATTGAGAGAGAGAGAGTACATCCATGCCCGAGCCAGGATTCGAACCCAGGTCCCACCCATCTGTAGTCAGGTACGCTAACCACTAGACAGGTTGGGTGGCAATATTATTTATTACAATATATATATATATATATATATATATATATATATATATATATACTATTCATTACTTTTCTTCTTAAAATGTGTACAATGCAAAAAAAAAGTTATGATGTTAAAAATTTAATTACTGTTGTTATACATTTCTGTAATAGGAATGCCATGAATTTAAATTCAAGAATAAAATTATATTAAATAAAGTACATTACATTATGAATTAATTCTCTGCTGAGATTTATATCTAAATCAAGGCGTATATAAATAAAAGAAAAATAAGATTGAATTTTAATTTATTTCATTTTCTTAAAAATTTAATATTTAATAATCAGTACAAATTATTATGTGTTACAGATTTTTCAAATTCTTTGAAAAATAAATGTTTTATGTCTCGAATAATGACATATTTTTTCTGTTTGTCGAAATAATTTCTATCTTTTGTGTCTCACAGAGATCTTTGATCTACGTAATTCAAGAAATTAATAAACTGTCTAAATTATTTTTTTAAAAATTATGGATTATTTAAAATTTCTTATATTTAAACCTATATTTATTTATTAAAAATTCCTCCTCATCGAAAGAATATTTAACATAATTAAGTTAATGTTACATTATTGTTACCACACGAGGTGTATATATAAATAAAACATGCAAGAACAAAGAGTACTAAGAAAAAACATGTAAATGAAATTTGCTTTGTCGCCGGTGCCTTGCCAGATATATCTAACTTTCTCGAATACAAAAAGTGTCGCTTGGAATGCCTGTTTTGTGACGTTTTCTGACATCATTCCTTAGCCGGTATTTCTCTCAGTGTTGCCCAGTGTCGCCGAGCTTCGCCGGCTACAGTTTCCAGGCGAATTCGTCGGTAGTTTGCGGCTGGCCTTAGTGAGATAATTTATTAGTAAAATTAATTCATATTTAATTATCTATTAACTCATTGTAATTAAATAAACTATTACTTAAGAAATTTTTTTATACTTATATTTCCTTACAGATAAGTAAGAAGTTTTTTCGAGTTTCACAATTTCCCAGTGGGATTGCAATCATGTACCAATCCTTTCTCCAGGGGAATTGATGAAGAACGTTTCCGCAACAGAAAAAGTATATTTTCTATTAAATTGCAAACTGTTGCATCAGCATATTTGATTATTCAAAATGTTGTGGCAAGATTGCCGTGGAATAAACACGATAATACTATTCTCAACAATAGTGCAATTTCTGAATTGATGCAGTGCCCTCTGTACAGGAAGAACCATTTTTTGGGTGATAGTGGCTATTATTGCCAGGCGTATTTGCTTACACCAATAAATTAACCTACAACGCCAGAAAAAAGGAGGTGAGTTTTGCATTCACATATTTTCAAGCAATAATCTTTCAATTTTTTAAATTTCAAGAGCAAACATAAATTATTAATTGAATTAAAATAAATTTCAATATGATTTCAAACTTGCAGAGTTAGTTTCAGTACTTTCAACTCTTCTCTAATGATAAATTCCTTTTGAATAGAATTACATTCTGATACGTTAATTTAGATTCATGTTAATTTTAGTTTCATGTTATAGAATAGTGCAATGTAACACTTTTTATTGACTTCATCAATATTTTTATTAAATGAATTATGAACTGAAAGCTATGGAATAAATATTTGCAAATATGAGCATTACAGTCATTATTAATACATGACAATTTTTTCTTCGTGAAGTCGAGAATGACTGAGATTGGAATTTGTTCAAGAACCTTTATATGTATAAATTGATTTTTTCTGGGTGATAGCAAGCACATAAAAAATAGAAAAAGAATGTGGATGTTTTTAAAGAGCAATAGTAAGACGACATAATCAAATGAATAAAATTTTTATCATTATTTTTTTGATTTTGTCAGTAAAAATGTGTAATGATTTACAATGTAATATCACATGTCACAAAATAAGTTTTCAGAATTCAACCACATATAGAAATGCAATTTGCAATTATAAATATATCCTAAAAATTACCTATAATAAATTATAATTACGTTTTGCAGTAAACATCAACTAATATCCACCAATTAATTCCTTTTAGTAACCATGAAGCTTGCTCTCAATCATTTAATGTATGTTTGAATGCTCGAATCACTGATATTCGAATGCAGTTCTTCACTGTATTAAGTTAAGCATCCATTGAGTTTTTAATTTTATTTAATTTTGTGGAATGTATTTTGTTAATGTGTTGAAGTGAACTAATTAAGAAAAGCAGTTTTCATTTTTTTTCATTCTGAAGAAGTATTTTTGATTGTTATGTTTAGGTAGTATGAAGCTTAAAAAATATTTTACAATTTTTGGTACTTGACAAAATTATGATTAATGTTAATTAACATATTTTCTTTGAAAACTAGTACATTTAATTAGTCAATTCTTCTTTTTTTCTGTGAAACTATTCTAACTTCAATGATATGTATTGTTTATAATTTTTTGTAGGTACAATACTGTTCATATTTTAACGAGAAATACAGTGAAAAGGTCGTATGGAGTTTTGAAATGGCATTTAAATATCTTCAATCAAAATTAAAACGTAGCATCGGTAGTGTTCCTACCATTATTGTCGCTCTGTGTTTTGCATAACCTAGCTCTCAAACTGGGTAATTATCCAAAAGTTTTACTCAAAAAAACTTTTTATTGGAAAAAAAATATTCTTTTATTAATAAAACTTTTTATTTGTTATAATATTAGATTTTCATTAATGTGACATCTGGAATACTTTTTCATTTTTGTTGAAAGATGTTTGAAAATTGCTTGAGTATATTATATAATAAATCATTTCCGGAGTGCCCATCCTTGATAAAGGAAAAATTTAAACGGTTTGTTGACAAACAACAAATTAAACTTCAAGAATCAAAATTTCAAAATGTATTGAAATTAAAGAAATTTAATCTCCATGAGTAAATAAAGTCTTAATGCATGAAAAGCAATGAAACAGCTTGGACAAATAGGTAGCTATATTGGATTTAACTTTCTATATTTTACTATATTTTGCCAGAATCTTGGTATGCCCAAGATTTGCAGTAACTTGTCTACATTTATAGGACCAATACTAGATTATCTTGGCATACGGGTTAAATTTCAGCTCCCATTATATGGGCTTAATTTGATATGTTCAATTTTAGGCTTATCTTGGCTATTGGCATATTGGGGAAAACTTGATGCCCATTGTAGATCCATTATTGAGATTATCTTTGTATGTTGTATATCCCCTTCGCTCCGACTGTCATGTCTACGTGCCAGCAACAAACACACTCACTTCCCGACCGTCACGCAGACGCGCCAGAGCGTTTTCCCATTCATCCCCGACTGTCACGTATTTGTGCCAGTGTCCTGGAACATTTTAAAAATTATAATTTCTGCCACAAGATGGCATTGTATGTCCATATGGTTTCAGATACATATACATTAGACCTTCTACTAGAAATGAGAGAAGCATGACTCACATGCACGTGTTTTTGATTATGTAAACAAAAGGGGAAATCAATGTTTCCGAATGGCGTGCTTTATGACATCTCTTTAAATTTGCACATGGTGGTTTATTGTAAATAGAGAAGTTTTATTTTCGCTAAAGCGTTGGGTATTTCGGTTTGCAGTTCAGTTTTAGAAAATAATTAGATCTTGTTGGACGTGAATTCTTTCTGTTGCTACCGTTGCAATGTCGAAGCGTAGAAAATGCTTAACAGAGCATGAAATAGCAGAAATGATGCAAAATATTTCAGATATTGATTCTGAAACAGATTCTGATAGTAGTGATACTGTGACATATTCTGATTATAAAGAATCTGGCGTTGATACTTCTGCAATTTCATGGATTTAGGCTTAATAGCAAAAAAGCTCCCGGCCCTGGACAGACGCTCGCGTCAGACACTGCCGGCTTCCGCGAGAAGCGCGCATTTGCGCTACCCGTCGCGAAGGTGATATGGAAGAAAATATGACACCCATTTTTGGAGTAATCTTGACCAGATTGCCAAGTATGGGCCAAGCTATTTTGCTACTTAAGTGACTAGTTAAAATGTTTTTCATCAGGCAATAATCGTAATTGCTGACTAATAGATCAGCTCTACATGTTTCATGAAAATAATAATAAGTATGTTATATTAAGAAAACCTCCTAGATGTCCTTAATAAAAAAAAACTCAGTTACACTATGTTCATTAGAGATGCCAGCTGTTCATTTCTGTAAAGCCAGCAGCAAACTACAGGCGAATTAACCAGAAAAACCTAGCAGAGCGAATTCACCGCCAAAAGAATGGGAGGAAGCTATGACATAGATGTTTGACGTCATTGTTCTGTGCAACCAATGAAACTTTATTTACATTAAATTGAAATCTTGTTTCGAATGTGATCAAGAAGATCTGATTTTACTCTTTAAAATGGAAAATAACAATATTATACCTGCTGCTGATACTGTTATAATGTTATCTTCAACATTATTAATTAACGATGATAAAAATAAGCTGAAAAAAAATGCTCGAAGGAGAGGTCCTGATAAAAGTTGGATACGAAGGAGATATGAGCGGAGTGCTATGCGAAACTTTATAGAGGAGATGAGAATGGAAGATATTCATTCTCATCCGTAAATACTCTTAATATTTTAAGTACATTGAAAAATAAAACCATGACATTATCACCACTGATGATGGGAAAAGTATTAGTTGTCCTCGACATATTCCTAAACTTTCTGAAGGTGCATATCCTTGTGTGTTTCCTGATTCTCCTAAGTATATGACTCAAATTCCTCAAGAACGATTAGTGACTTTAGAACGTCAAGCTAAGATGAAAAAACTTGATGACGAAGAATTAAATAAATGGATTGCAAAGGATAAAATAACATCTCTGAATTCCATTATCAAAGGCTTAAACGACAAAGAGTATTCATTTAATTTTACTTTAGGAAATGATATTTTATTACATAGTTGTGAAAAATGTATAGCTTTCATTTTTATCTCATGTCAACCGAATTTAAAAATAAGTAAAAGCTTAAAAATTGATGAAAATTTAAACATGAAGTTTTCAATTAATGATCTTGTATATGATAATGAAGTATTTTTTGAAGTTTTAAAAATATCACATGAATTAAAGTACTGGAGTCAACTTGAAAATGTATTGAATTATATTTTTTCTTATAATGACTGCACATTATGCCCTATAAAAACAAAATTTACTGAATCAATTGAATGCTGGAAGTCATTTGTTGAAAATGATTGTATGCCTGAAAAAATTGATTCAGCTAAGTTTTTGTTAGAGCAAATGACATATTTGAATAAACCACTACATGCTTTACGATATTCAACTGATTTACTAGTTTTTGCATATTGTATTTACATAAAATCGACCACAGCTTATAATTATTTGTACTCAAGTAACATTATTTGCTTACCAAGTTTACGACATCTTAAAAGACTTTCTGTTAACTTAAAAGTGAAATCAGGAATAACAGATGAAAATTTTAGTTTTTTGCAAGGTAAGTGTAATAGTTTATCAGAAAAAGAAAGAATTGTAAATTTACTTATTGATGAAATATATATAAGACCTCACATATCTTTTAAAAATCAAACATTATGTGGATTTACTCATAATAAAAAAGCCCTGGCAACTACAGTGCAAGCATTTATGATATCATCCCTTTTTTCTAATGCCAAAGAAATTGCAGCTTTAATACCTGTGTATAAATTAACAGCATGTGAACTTCATGAAAAAACTTTAAAAGTTCTTGAAATTTTAGAAAAAGTTGGGTTTACTGTTTTAAGTGTGATTTCAGATAATAATCGTGTAAATAGAAACATGTTTTCTCTGTTATGTTGCAGTAATGAAATCAAAGTTTGTATTCCAAATCCTTTTAACTGCTCTAAAAAGCTATTTTTATTATTTGATTCAGTACATCTCATTAAATCAATTAGAAATAATTGGGTAAATCAAAAAGAATCTGATCAATCATTTATTTTTCCTGCTTCAACTGGAATATTTGGTTTCAAAGAAGAAAAAACAACAAACAAAAAAATTGATTTTGCTTCTGCATCATTTTCTTTGTTGAAAAACATTCATGTCAAAGAAATGAATTCATTTTTAAAAGTGGCTCCTAAATTAAATATAAAAGCATTAAATCCAAACAGTTTTGAAAAACAAAAAGTTACTTTAGCATTAAAAGTTTTTGATCGATCAAATGTTGCTGCCTTAAAATTATTATCTGAAGAACAACACTGTATGAATAAAGATCTATGTAAACAAACAGCAAATTTTATTGAAAAAATAATCTCTTGGTGGGAAATAATGAATGTAAAAAGCCCTAATAAAGGTAAGCGTTTACGTTTGAATTTCTGTGAACCTATAACTTTACATAATCAAAGCAGTGTCGAATTTCTACAGAATTTTGTGTTATGGGTAAAAGCATGGAAAAATATGAAACAAAAAAATAATCATGGAGGTTTATCTCGAGAGACTTTTTTTGCTCTTTGCCATACTTCTTCATGTATGATATCAATTATTATGTACCTATTAACTGAATTAAATGTAAATTATATACTATGTGGCAAATTTCAAACTGATAATCTTGAAGCTAGATTTGGTCAGTATCGACAAATGTCTGGTTCGAATTATTATATATCATTGCAAGAAATTTTAGAAGCTGAAAAAAAATTTATTACATGTTAAATCTAAAATATATGGCAGTTTCAGCATTTCAGATTTGATTGATTCTCACTCCTTTGAAAGTGACATAATTGGTGATATAAATGTTGATTCATTTTTAACTGTTTTAGATAATTTACCCTTTGAAAACTTAACCAAAAATGATTTAAAAGTTCTAACATATATTGCAGGATATTGTGTTCTTAAATTAAAACTCTCATGTAATGCATGTATTTCATCTTATGTAACTTCAAAAGATTTAGAACTTGATGTAAAATCTCATGAGAATTTCCAATATTTATATATGTTGAATAGAGGAGGTTTGAAAATCCCTTCCTTACATATTATTAATGTATTATCAATTTGTTATTTAATATTTTTGCAGATAGTTTCTATAACTGAATATGAACATGAATTTTTAATTTGTAAAAATCAAGTAATGCTACTGGTAAAGTTAACTAAAATATTTCTTAAAGAAAATAATATTATATTTGAAAATGTGTGTTTAGAATGTAATAAATCTTGTGATTTTTATGTTTCAAATGTCATCAAAACATTTACGAATATCTGCTTAAATAATTATTCCAAACGATGTAATGATGTTGAGAAAAATAAAAAAAGTGCTAATAAATGTAAAAAACTTCAGACAGTTAATTAGTATAATTTCTAAAATATTACACCCAATAAAAAAGATATGTCTGTGAAAATTAAGTGTTTTAAACTATTATTAAAAAATGTTTATATTGTTTTAATATTTTTTCTGTTTTTTTTTATTTTTTTTATTGGATTTGTGTGTGAAATGCATTCACTTACAAAAAATAATTTTCTACTGTATAATTCTAATAATTTTAATTGTATCCAAGCTTTTTAATTTTCAAACAATTTATTGAACCAAATATTTTCATTGTAATTGAAGTTTTGTATTATGCTTTGTAAATATTTTTGTAATCAAGTGAAAAATGTTATTTATATATTATTACATTATAATACCTGTAAATAAACTAGATGGTTTGATTATACTTTGATTTAAATAAATTCTATAATAAAAAAAATATTACTTTTTGAATTTTTTTAATTGTGTTCAATGTTTGAATTATTTGTACTCAAGGTTTTTCCCCCTTCTGTGATAGTGATTATAATTGTAAATAAAATAAAAATCTTTGTGCTTTTTCCCCAGAATTGGGATGAGACTTTTATTTTGAACACATGTGCACATCCTTAATCATTTGTTCAATAGAAATTCTTTTCTGATCAATTCTGGTATTAATTAGTGCATATTTTTAATTCTCAATGTTTTTTTATATAAATTAATAAATGTCATTTTAATTAGAAAGCTGTTAATAAAAATCATCAAAGAAAAGACGGTAATAAAAAATTTAAATAAACTTTCTATGTGTTTTTGAACGTCGGTCGATATTACGATATCATTTTATTACAAGAGAAGATTACTTTATTATTATCAAATAATTTATTTTTGAGAAGGAATCTGATTTATTTTAACATAGAATCCTCATTCATTTGTGTTTGTTATTTTGTTAAATATTTAATAAGTATATATTCTATACCTAGACAAACTGACACCAATAGTCCAACGCGCATTCAGTTTCACAGCGCAAGCGAACTTCGTTCCCTCCGATGATGATGATGATTATTCACTGTCACGGCCTTGTTATCTAGGTGGTCTTGCTTTCACCGTCTGCTCCACTGTCGTGGCATCAGCAGCTGCAGTTGAGAGACGTCCACTTCTTTGACGTGACGCCAAAGAACCTGTAACTTCAAATTTTTTCCCAATGTTGTTCAATGCAGAAGAAGTTATTGGTCCTTTCCTATCTCGCATACCTTTCAAGGAGCGATATGCTCGCAAGGCCGTAATGGCACTTTCCGAATTCTTATAAAACAGTTTAACTAAGAGGGTTTTCTCAACTTTGGACAGCATTTCGATGCATACCAGTTTCGACTACCATTACCTGCTGCAGTGGCTTCTTTTTATATCGTTTGTTGCTTTGCATAATCTACATCAGAAATCCGATAGAGCCATCTGTTGGTCGCCAACAGAACTATTTTTTTTTTCATTGCCACACAAAATCCGGTAGCAAAAACATGTAAATGAAATTCGCGCTGTCGCCGTAGACCTACCAGATATATCTAACTTTCTTGAATAGAAAAAGTGTCGCTAGGAACGCCTATTTTGTGACATTTTCGGACGTTGTTCCTTCGCCGGTCTTTCACCCAGTGTCGCTGAGCTTCGCCGGTGTCAGGTTTCCCGCGAATTCACCTGTAGTTTGCGGCTGGCTTAATATTAACTTTATCCCCAATCAATCATCAATTTATTAAAAGATATTACTAGAAAATATAGTTGGAATGGCAACAGTACAAAAATTGAGTGGCAACAGAACTTAAGGATTCCCTTATTTTTTTCGTTTTTATGTTAGTTTGTTTTATGTAGCTGTCATAGTGAGTGATATTTGGTGTTAGTTATACGTATTTGATTTCGAATGTTTGTTTTATATTTTCATTAAGAATTTTCATCTCTCAGCTAAAGACTACAGTAAAAAATCATCAGGTTAGTGTGTTGCTTTATTTTATTAAAATAAAGGATGCAGTTTTTTGTATCCGAATTTTTCGTTAAGCATTCATATTTTTCCTTGTTTCAATCACTTTGAAGAATATAGCTCTCTAAAAATAATTGTTATATTTATTGTTTTCTATTCTACTTTATGCCTCAATACACTGCTAAAAAAAACAAAGCGATCGAAATGTGTTCGTAGTATGTGCTTGTTAAAACTCTGTGTTTGCTATTTTTAGAATGTATTTATTATAAATGAATGTATTTGTTTTTATATATTTAGATTATATCATTTTACTTTACTAATATAAGCTAATTTTCTGAATCTGTTCATTATTTTCTGTTATTTACTATATTGTATGTATGAAGAGTTGCATTGTTTAAATGAATTGAATTTGAATTTCTTTTTCTACCTTGAAATGAGGAGATTTGGACTTTCTGTTACCATTTAATTTTGTGTAATAGTACCTTTGAAAATTATGCCTCTATAATATTGCTGTTATTTTATCTTTTATTGGTGGTATTCATATTACAAATGATCATTCTAATCGCTTGAAATCAGCTGTCTAAATGATCAGGCGTGTGTTAATTATGTATTTTTAATTTTACTATAAATTATACTTTTTTTTCAATATGTATCTTTGATTTAACTGTGAGTTGATTATCAAGCTTTGAAAAAATTTAATTTTAATTTTTGTAAAATATAATTATATATTGTTTTTTTTATTTGGATGTAATTTTTATTGCTCCTTATCACTTTAAATTGTTTTAACATTCTTTGTGTTGAGGGGATGATATCATTATTGTCACTCTGCATTTTTTTTGTTTTTGCTGCCATGATAACTGTGCTTATATATATGATTACATCTTTTCAAATATTCTGCAATATAAATTATGTGGGAATTTATTTCTTGATCCTATCATAATATATGATATTCCATTAATTAAAAGAAACTTTAATCAGATTTTTTTTAGTTATATTTCTGAAGTAAAATATGCATTTTAAAGTATTTTATGCATTTGTCTTTTTATTGTAAACTCAATAGTTATTACACTGATCATTTGGTGTTCTCTTTTTTATTTCCTCGTTTTGAGTGTTATCATGATTAATATAAAACATACAGTATTGTGGATGTTGTCTTTGTTTATTTTCTAGTCTGGTATGGCTTCTGATGATTCTCGTGGACCTTTTAAAGTACGAAAAGATGAGTCAAGCTGTAGTAGTTGTAGCTGTTGTGACTGTGATGAACCTCATTGGCATTTACCTAACAACTTGGTAATTCATGTTTTTATAATGTAATTTTCCCTGCATTGTCTTTAATTAGTCTTTAAAGAATAAACAGTGAAATTAGTTATTTTCACTGTTTATTCTTAAAGGACAATTTGTAAACAAATTTTAAAATGATTTCTTTTGTTACCTTTTTTGCGCAGTTTAATAATGCAGTAGATGCTCATTTGTATGAACTTGTAAGACCAATAAAGCAGTTTTGTAAAATAGGAGCATAATATATTAGATTATTAAGATCTGATTATTTTTACCAAACTACTTTTTTTTAATAAGGTATCATAAAAAATATTATTTAGAGTGCACTATAAGAAATTGTGCAAGTAAGATTTACTTGAAGCAATACTTCCTTTCTCTTCATTGTTAAAAATTCATGCAAAGTAATCATTTATATTTTTTCTGTTTAAAAGCTACATTTTTTAAAAAATGTTTCCATTTTTTTCATTATATAAAAGCATTTTGCTGCTTTTTTCCCCTAAAAAAAAAGTGTCTGAGTAATAAGCAGCTGATTGGTTCTGTTAACCATTCTGCTTGTTACTCGGGTACTTCTGTTAACCATCCTGCTGCTTGTTTTGCACACAGACTTTGCATTACAATTTCTTGTTTGATATCTGAAAGCTCTTTTTTGTTCTCCTTTTTATTCTAAATAATTTCATCTTATATTTTTTCCATATGTGTTACATGTGAGTGACTCTTCTTTTCTGAAGTGATCATATAATTTATATTAGTTTTCTTCAGTTATGGTGTTTTATTTAATTTATCTTGCATATTTGAAATGCTTTCAATATTTTCTTTCCTTCAACATTCTTCTAATAATTAAATGCATTGCTCCTAGAAGGTCTATTTCATAGAGCTGCTCCAAATCATAGCCCATAATCATTATTTTCAAAAATACATTACAATATTTGCTCTTAAAGTTGTTGATTATGCCTTGATTCATGGGCTGTAAAATAGAAGTTGCATTAGGCTGAAGAAACTCCGCTCATTGATTAAAGATTTAGAACTTCAACATTATTAATGCAGTTATCTATAATTAAGAAAACTTTGATTCTTCTATAAAAAACATCAATCTATGTCTCTCTGTCAGTTTTCCAAAATGCTTCCAATCTTCCAAACTAATATTTATATGATAATGTTGCTGGTAGTTATTGAACATTTTTTAAACATCTCAGCTTTAAATATTTTCCTTTGAAAATCAGAGCCAGTTTTTCTGTTCCATTCATATTGCTGCTAGCTACACTAATTTCTTTGCTTGTCTAATAAAAGAATAAATAACAGTACAGGTTTGGTCTGATTTCCAATTTTTGAGTCAAGCACTGCACAGTCACCTCACCAATCTATATCATGTCACTGTGCACAATATATGGTTACCAAATAGTGATCATGTTCAAAATTCAACTTTGCAATAACTAACTATTTTAAATTTCAAATGTTTCATTATAAATACTTAATGCAGAAATATTGAAATGTTAATAACTAGAAGCTAATCTCACAAAATTACATAATAATAAAATTTAAACTAAGTATCACACAGTCAACAATGGGACAATAAAGCTAAATCGATAACGTTAATGCCTTTTTATGAAAACTTTAATTTTAATGAATCAAGTAAAAAAAAAAAAGTGTAGGGCAATTTTCGACCGCATTGAATTGGGCACTAAATCTGAAATGAAAATAAAATGTGTTTTTATAAAAACTTGAATTTCAATAAACAGATTAGTGGCACCCACCTTGAAAAGAAATTATGTGATGTGCAATCTATCCCTGATTTAAACTTAGCAATAAAATTAATTTATAAGATAATTATATATTCTTACAAAAAACCAGAGTTTCTAATCAATCAATTCTGAGTAAATATATTAAATATTTATAAACAGTACTTAATATATGAGGTAAAATAGCAATATTTTTTAAATAATAAATAACTTGTCTAATCATTGCTTCTTGCAGAATCATTGAGACTGGTCATACCAAATAGTTATATACAATAGACTTTATAGCTTCCAAAAATTCATTCATGATATTCTCAGAATTGTTATGTGGCCATACATACTTAATTCAAAATAATGAAAATAGTTATATTTTTTGAGCTTTCAAGGTAAATTTTTACTTAAGAAATTAAAAAAAAAATATACTACAAATTTATCTTCAGAAATTTAACTTAAAAAAAAATAAATAAATGAAAGGTTCCAATCATAAGCATTAAATTATCCACTTCAAAAACTTAGACTATAATTAACTAAAAACAAATTACTAATCAAATGCTTCTTACAAAATATAGCATACAAAACAACATAATCACGTTACATCACACAAACACATTCCGACCCAGTAAGTCAGTTTGACACATTTTATTGCCTGCATTGCGACCTACTCCCATTACATTTATTGGCTATAAAGGTAAGTGTTCTTTCAGATAAGATCTTAAAGCCAATGTGTCCTGTCTTCATTGAAAACATCCTTTGTTCATACTTGAATTTCTTTCCATTAATTTTTTTTTTGTCTATTTCTTTAAGGAATTTCATTTTTTCAAGCCATAAACATGTTTGTTTCTTAAACCGCAACAAATATTCAAAGGAATCTACTCAATCTGTTTCTCAACAAGAAACTTCATAAATTGAGATGTTCAAATAAAACAAAACCACCTACAAAACAATAAAGTTCAAACTTTTAAGAGTTTTCCTCCTGTTTATGTTCTTGTGTATGGGGAGGAGAGATTTCCCGCCTTTCTATGTTTTTACGTATGGAAAGGACAAGAGTCTAATTCAAGAATACTTTCCGATCAAATCTCTATTCCCATAATGCCTGGAATACCTGCACATGTCTCTTCATTGTTTAAGAATGAATGAACTTCTCAGGTGCTTTATAAAAAAAAACAATAAAAAATTAAAAAATAACAGATCATAAAGTAAAAGAAGAAAACTATTTGTCCGAAACAAACAATTTTATGAGAAGCATTATTAAACTATTTCTATTAAAGACTGTTTTTTATTTTTTGAAGTTTGAGTCATTTTGGAAAGAACATGTTTTCAAACCTACTTTAATAGGCACCCCAAAAATTGTTTCCTGTGGAACATGTTATGGTAAATGTAACAAAGTTTCAGATTATTTACGCATTGTGTACAATAATTACCAGTATATGATTATGTTAATTATTGGGGATCAATCATAATGACTAAACTTGTTCAGCATGATAAATTATTGAATTTTAATCACATTAAAAAATCTCCAACTCAAAATAAGGAATGCAATAAAAGTCCATAACTTTTTCAGAATGTATTTAAACTGGTTAACTGTAAGGCTTCTATCATGATGTATACTGTTGTTAAGCTACATGGGTTCTTATATTGTTATTGGGAGTCTCTGTTCGTGATCGTGAAAGTAGTTTGTGCAATGTGACTGGATTTGAATGTTGTGCATAAAAAACCTAGGCACTGTGCCAGACTCAAAGTTCAGTTTAGCCAGCAGATCATGATGTTGAAAATATACCAAGTTCATGGTTGGGAAGCAATAAAACTAGAAAATGGTTCAAAGCATAATGTTTTGTACAACTTATGAGAAACATTTCATGAATGTATCAAGTGTACTTCTTCTGAAGCAATGTATTTATAGCTTAAAGCTATACCAAATGTTGCTTCAAACAAGATTTGCAAACATTTTCTTTTCCAAAAGACTCCATTAAATATCTTAGAACAACAAAAAAATTCAGGCATAAATAGAGACATTTAATGCTTCTGATAAAACCAAGAGTGAAATAGGAGATGGTTTTAATGTGAAAATTCATGATCCCTTGGTGGTAAATGGCTGTTTAACCTGCAATTAATTTTGTGACTTAGAATGAGAATGATGAAGTAATTCATTTTAACTAGGCAGGAACAAGTAAGAAAATAGAGTATTCTATATTTATATTCTGCTGCACATGAAAATGATAAAGATTTTTCTTGAAATGCAATTGAATATTTTCCCAAAGGGTCTGACAATTTTGTAACATATCCTGGACAACAAATACCAGGCTCATTGTTGGAATTCATTCATTAGCCATTAGTGTTAGTACACGAGTAAGATATTTGATGATGACAAAATTATCCCAGTATTCTTGTAAGGGAAATTTGATTGAATAAGGCTTGTTAAAAGCATATTTAACAATCATGGAATCCACAGGCATACTTATGAAAAGATAACTAATTATATCAGCATTAAGGTTTTCCCTAGACTAAAATCTGGGGTGATCCTTCCACTGACCTATTATGTTTTGAACCTTTTCATACAATATATTATTGCTTCTACTTCAATATGCAAAGATGGTGCATACCAAGAGAAACTCAAGTGTAGAACTGGGAGTTTTAATACACACCCAGACATAGCACACACACAACCTTTGAAGTTGAACCTTGAAGCACAAAACATCCTTTGAAGTTTTGCTAAATCTGCCTTAGCAAAATCATTTTGGTTTCTAGACCACTGAGCCATAAGTTATAATGGGACAGTTGATTATAGTATAAATCCAATCAATAACTTCGTCAGTTTTAGCCCCAAGACCTTCCAAATGTATATCTGCATGCACAGAAAGCCTTTTTTGCTCTTTCAATACAAATATTAAAATGCCTATCCTAACCCCTTAAGTTCATATCATAAAATATTTTAAGAATTTCACTTCTTTGAAGTCAATTCTTGAGCAAAAATATATTTTTTTTTTTTTTTTTAGATTAAGATTCTGTGAAAGCAATCATAGTAATTTCTTCAGGATTTTAAAAGAAATCTTCATTATTGTCATCAAGCTTCAGCATGTTTGAGGGCATTTGATATGATGTTGAAGATTGTTTCACCAATTTTACCTCTGATGATTATAATTAGATTATCTGCTGGTTATGCCAAATATGTTTAAAAATTCTAGAATGAAATCTACAACACAGTACTACAAGATGGGTGAAAGAACCCTCCCTGTGGACAACCAGCTTTGACTTGAATTATATTTTCTCCTAAAAAGGAGGCATTGACAAATCTGGTATTAAGTAGGTTTTTGATTCAGAAACAAATAGTGTCGATAATTCCCTTTCTGGTGAAATATTCTTAATGGTTTCAATAGATACTTTCATATCTAAAATCAGCTAAAGCAAATTCTTAAGACTTAAAGTTCCCCAAAATAAAGGGTAGATTGTTAATTGCATTGCTAGTGGATTTACTTGGTTGAGAATCATACTGAGAATTTGAATTTGGATTATTCATTAAGTAAACTTTTCTGATATATCTGTGTATCAACTTTTCAATTGCCTTTAGAAGAAGCTGATAAGTATGAAAGATTTAGCTTGATAAAAATTAACTTTTCTTATTTTAGGAATAAAAATTACAAGCAATAAGTATATGGCCAAATGCTATAATATGATCTGAAAATTTTATAAAGAATTGAGATAATGCATTGGACTTTTTCAACAAGTAGAGCCAGTACAATACCATTTATTCCTGGTGATTTATAAGAATCAAAAAGGAAGATATGGAGATATTTCATCTTTGATTCTTTGCAATAAGCAAGATACTCTTACTGCAGCATTTTCCCTATTTAGGTAATTATCCAAAATAAGGGCATTTATTAGTTACTAACAGCAATACAAGCTCTTGTACAACATTTATCATAAAAGAGGTAAAATCATGAACATGTAGCTCCAAAATGGAACCATTTGTGGTCCATCGCTCTTAAATTAATACAATCACCTCTTGTCATCTTACTAAGAACAGCAATGATGATTGTGAAACATCCCTGTTTGATAATGATAAATAAAAATTTGGGGGGGGGAGAGATGTTGATTAGGGAAGGAGTTCATCTTGATTCTATTGAAACTACTATAAAGAAGTCAACAAATGTTATGAGTTGAGTATGTACATCTGCAAATAGCTTGGGGCACATTCAAGTGATTGGCACCATTCTGAATCCAAAAAATACATTGATATCATGCTTAACTTTTCAGCAGGTATAGATTTATATCCCTTACCAAAGAAACAGCCCTTATCTAAATCCTATTTAGAATCAAAGTTTGAAAATTTTTACAAGAAGTACATGCATGAAATAACACTCGTTGTTAAGGTTGTAATTGTATCTTTGTATTATGTGATTATAAGAGATGAACTTTAAACACTAATTTCTTTGATGAAAAGGTGCTGTGAAACTATATTAAAAAAATGGGTATTCTACTAAATATTGATAGCATTAAGTGTAACTTTTAGTGCAATAAAATCTAAGATGTATCTTATTTGCTGCATAGCTTTTTGTAAAATAGATATAATCGTTTAATAATTCCATTTTTTAAAAATTAAATTCTGCATTAAATTATTAACTTGAGAAATAAATAGTTGTAGTTAAGTGAAAATTATGCAACACACACAATATTAAAAACATGAAAATTTAAAAAAAATCTGGTAAATTTTGGTTGACACAATATATATATAGTGTCAACCAAGTGCCTTTTTAAATCTTTTTGAATGTATTAGGGATACTGTATTGCAATTTTCCTCTTTCCCTTTGAAGGTTTATAAATGTTTGAAGGTACTGGCCAGTTTAAAACAGTAGGAGGAATGAATTTTTAAACTTTTCCTGACAAACTTAGAAACTTTTTTATTGTAATTTTATGTTTAAAATTCTTCTAAATTTTAAAAAAGTTTCTAAATTTTATGTTAAAAGTTTTAAAAAGCAGGAAGTACATGAAAGCTAAAACTAAACACTGTGGCATGACAATCCATCAGCAAGACAAGGCCTACAGTGCTTATATCTGTTTTCTTGATGAAAGGCTCTGGGGCCCAAAGTGTATGTCCTGGTTAGATGGTTGGCGTAACACGAAACTCTTAATGTTTAGCTCCCAAGCATGCTTGATACCCAGTTTTATCGACCCACTGAAGGGATGAAAGGCTGAGAAAATACATAAATTTGCTTAATAAAAAAATAAATAAATATGAAGCAGTACTAAAAATTTGAATTGTAGACAATTCTTTATCTCAATGCCTTTTTCAATTTTCAATAAGAAATTGTTTCATTGGATATATGTATATATATTGTATCAGAAAATTATAAAAACACTGTGGCTCTTGCAATTTTTATCATAAATAATATAAATCATTTTAAAATTAAATTAGATTGAAGTAAATAAATGAAATGCAAAATATGGATATCTTTTTTTAAGTGATATTTAACTATACTCAATATTTTATCAATAATTTAAAAGTTATAAGACCACTAATTAAAATAATAGATTTTGAAAACTAAAAAGATGTTGATCCACCATTTTATTTGATAACTTTGTTTACATGATTTTTAATTGAATTAATCAGGTTTGTGAGAGAATTTTTAGGAATTTTTACATTTATCTATGATAGCTACTTGTAGTTCATATCATTGTCTGTCATATTTATATCAGTATAAAACTAATAAGCCAAGTGACCTTTTTTTTTTTTTTTATGAAATTTATGTTTATAATATGGATTTTAAGAAACCTTAATTCTTCCCTTCTGTAACCAACTTTTAATGTTTTTATATTTGCTATTGTTACACTTTCTGAAATTTTCAGTTTGACCCTCCTAAAAGTTGATTAAAATTTGAAAGTGTTGGTAAAACAATGTTTCATAACCACTGAGCCTATTTTTCGAGAAACTCATTGCAGTTCCTATGATATGCAAAAGTTTCCTACACCATCACAAACCTACAACTACTACTTTGAAAGGTCTGCTGAAGAAAACTCAATCCTCTGCTTATAAATCATGCCAATAATTAATATTACCAACCAAGCTATTTAAATAAAGTTTCTTATTTTCAAAAAAATCATTTTTTCTAAGTTTTATTCCAAGTTATGATATCCTTGGCCAATTTTATCCATCTTAATGCTATTTAAACAGTCCTGGTTTTCTAATTTTTAAGAGCAATCTTTGAATTCAAACTTCATGTGAACCAACATGTATGTAAGATAATTTTCAAAGAGTCTGTAGTGTTATTTTACAAGTAGATAAATTATATTTAGCTAGAATCTTGAAAATTTATTTATTACTTTCAGCTAATAATTTATTTTCTTCCAAATCTTTAACATTTTTTAGAATGATTTATGCTCTTTCTTATTTCTCCTTTCAAATTTACCAGATCCTTTAAATAACCAAACTTTTCAAACTTCTTGCTCAGATGATTCTCTTCCACATGATATCATGAATTCCTTCTTAAAAACAAATTAAAATCAGTTTTTTTTTTTTAATATTGTTTGCATTTTTTTATAATGTGAGGTTACAGTTTATAGACAATTTTAAAAGGTCTTGTATTTATGTATTTCTAAAATTTCAAAAAAGTTATTTTATATTGGTGAAACTATTTCAAAATTTTTTCAATTAATTGTTCACACACACACATATTTGAGGAAATATAACTCATATAAATTGCTCTATTTTTTAAAAGCTAGTCCTTTTTTTATCTTGCGCCACAAAACCCAACCAACCAATCTATTTTTTAAAATTAATTCAAATTTGTAATGTATCTTTGAAATAAATACTATTTTAGTGGTTTTATAATTTTAGAGCACACTATATGTATTATATATATATATGCATGTAAACTGAGAATGTTATTATATGCAAATGATATCATCAAATATTTATTATTTTTTGTTAAGTTTGTATCAAATCAAAGTTTTGAATTAATGCATTCCTTTACTCAATGTAATTTTTTCATTATGTTACCCCAATATAACCAACATGTTAGAACTGATTTAGAAATTTTATAGCTGCTACTATTTAAAATATTTTGTATTAACTTAAACTTAATTATCCATTTACTGTAACAGGAAAAATGGCAAATGATGACTTTCATAGTAAATTTTAGGAAAGAGTTATCTATTGAGAACATGACGTTCAAACAGAACAAAGGAATTGCTAACATATCCTTTTATAAACACTGGTGATCCTTTTTCTAACAACGATTGCAACTTACTTTAAATATCCAACATTGTAGCACTAATTATTATTTCCAAAATCAATTATATACTAGTATTGTGGTATACTTTTTTCTACAAGAAGATTCTTTACAGTTTGGTAAATACTTAAAAATGCTATTTTTTCCACACAAATTATCCAGAACTTTTAATTTTTCAGTATCAATAATTGTAACAATAGCTAGAATTTTTAATATTTGTTGCAGGTTAAAAAGTAATTAATATCAATGTTTAACTTTAACAACTGTCATATTGGTGTTTCACCACACGTGTACTATATAATTATTTTTTTATTACATTATATTTTTGTCTCATTTTATTTCACTTTTGAATCCCAGTAGTGTATTATAAAAAATACTTTTAAAACTGATTTATTTTCTGGATGCTTCTCTGTACTTCTAATTTTAAGAATGTATTTTTGCTTGTATGTTAAGTGTTTTTAAATGTCCTTTATTTAAATAAATGGTTGTCACACAATTATAAATATATTGGTATTCATTCTTTTGAAGAACTTACAGATGAAAAGTTCATTTGAAGAACTCAAAAAAACATCCACAGCTATGAGTTTTTGCTGCTGTTCAGTTAAAATATTGAAAAATCTGTACTTACATTAATCTTTCAGAAAAAATATACATGATGTATGTCTTAGAAACATGTGTTTTTTCATAATCTCTGCCATTTTATTTAAACAAAGCACTTTAGTCAGCTTCCTCTGGTTCTTTTTGTTGTTTTATTATTAAATGTTTTCCTGCAAATTTTTATGATTTGAACTTATTGGGCAAATGGAATGTAATAGTAAATCAAAATTTAGATTAATTTCCAATACATTACTGTGTTACATTTGTAAGTTTTGATTCAGCATTTATATACAACTGCAATGCAAGAACTTTTAGTAAAACTCTACATATCTAACTCGAACAAATATTAACTACTGTTAATTAAAAAAAAAGTGACTCTTGAAAATGTCTTAAAAATTGTGTAAAGAATCATAAAGTCATAAGATGAAACATTTTTGCAGTTTGAACTTTTGTGACAAAGATTAGATTTTTATATTTCTTTTCTAAACCTTTATGTACTAGCAATTTATACCCACATTCTTTTAACTCTTTGAATGCAATTATCATAAATATTTGCATTCAGTATTTAACTTATTGCTGCTGCTTAAAATTAAGAAAATAGTTAGCACTGAAGTGAACTTATGGGTTAAGAGCAAAGATTTAACTTTGTTTCTTGATGTTCAGAGAATGCTATATTGTATCAAAAGAAGCAATCCTATATATATCTAGTAAAATTTGCTTCAATATCTTGACAAAAGAATTCTCTTTTTGTAAATTAATAACAAATTTCTCCACTTGGCTCATACTTTTTTCTTCATGTTTATCTGATTTGTTGCATAAACAGAATGGATGAATTATTAACAATTTAGTATTTACACAATAAACTAACTTTTGTCACAGATGGAGGTTTTTCAAGTGAGGCAATTTGATTTGCTTGTTGAAATATTTACTTGTACATTGTGAAAAATATTCATCTGTTACTTTATTCACTAATTGGGGAAACATGAATAGCTAAAATAAAATTTAAATACTGCTTCTGAGTGAAAATTTGCTAGATATTTGGAAATTTTGCTGTATGTTCAATAGATATATCTAAAAATATTTTTTACTTTTCACAATATTGTTAGGTGCAATTCTTTTTAGGTATATTTCTTAATTTATCCCAATGAACCTTTACTGATTAAATCAAATATTTTTAACAGTAATACTGAATTTTTAGATTTGTTTATCAATATTCAGGATGTGATCACTTATGTTGATATTTTTGAATAAATTAGTCAATTTAAAGTTATAAATTAATTTATTGGAACTCTAATATTTCCTTAAAAATGTAAAGGAATGTTATCAATGAATTGAATGATCTACAATATTTGCAGTAATTACAAATTCACTAGATATCAAATAAAACAATTTATCATCATAAAGACAATGATATTACTGTCAACTTTATTTAAAGTTATGTAGGAAATAAGGAATGACTTGTAGTATTGAAGTAATATGTAGTTTTTACAACTGCAAAAGGGCCATCCAAGCATTGAAGTTCTTGTAAGAATTCTGAAAACACCTATCTTTACATTAAATATACTTTAACCTTGAATTCACATTACATTTTCTAAACTACTTTTACTTTTTAAACTTACTTCATAATATTCAAAATTATTTTTTGCAACCATATCTTTACCCCTAATAGATAAGTTTTGATGTGCTGGTATTGATATTCTTTTCATTGTACAACTTTGTTGTTTCCTTTTTATACTTCAGATTTTTGTACATTGCTGTGATATATTTACTTTTATATGTTTGATTTAAATATTCTGTGTATCTTTCCTACTACAATTAAGTTAAAAGCTGCTTTTAAATTAGAAGCTATAGTGAAAGCAAATAAATTGGCGACAGACGTGTTAATTTGAAGTGAAAAACAAAGCAACTGCGGTATAAAAGAACAATGTATAAAATATGCAGTTTGTAAATAATCCATTTCTTTCATTTAAATATTAACGAAGCAAATATATATTTTTTTAAATATGTCTAACATCATTTTAAAAGTTATTAGGAGCTAAATATCAATATGTTTTACAAGAACCTTCTCAAAATTACCACTCTTGATCGATCTTGTGCTTTCATCTCAAGTTTATCACACTTGCAATGAAGTGGATCCAGACCGATCTTTTTCATAATAAATGTTTTTTTTCTGTACAATTTATTATATTTTTAATCATACTGTGCATTTTTTTATGTGACACCCATATTATCAGCAGTACATATTTTAGACTATTTGCTGAAAAAAATTGCTGCAGATTATGTGAAGCCTTTTTTCCTTTTACTCAAATAAGTTGTGCTGCTGATACGCCACTGCAGATTATATACAGGAAAATATGGTACATTACATCACTGTTGCCTAACAGCTTATTGATTCTGTTTCAATATTATAAAACTTCACTGTTAATTATTTTTGAAATTCTGAATAATTTTTAATACTTATATTGAATATATTGCTAAAAAAATTTAATTTGTCATTAATTGTGCAATACTTTATTATACAGTATACAGTACTTTATTCACCAATTGAACAAATTATTTTTGAGAGTAAAAAGGCAAATAATTTACCTGAATTATCTTTGATGGATATCAATTCTTTCAATGTTTTACTGTAGCAAAAAAAAAAGAAAAAGAAAAATCTTAAATTTATCAAAGAATTAATGTTTTTGTCTTTTATGTTTGTATTCGCCATCTCCAACATATTTTATATTAAATGCCCAATTAGGTAAAATTGAAGCGGAGACGAAAGGATCATGATTAATGTATAATTAGTTTACAAAACCATTGATTTTTTTTTAGAAATTAAAAAAGTGAAAAGTCTTTTAAATTTATAACTCAATTTAAACATTATAAGGTATTTATTCATTTGGCTTGACTTTTCATTGTCTTACTAAAAGTATTTAAATTTTACTTGTCTATTTTCTTTAATTGTAATATAGGAATTGAATTCCCGTCATAATTCATCTAAGAAGCAAAGAAATAATGAAAAAACAAAAAGCTTTCCTCCTGAGAACTTAATTGGTTTTCCAAGAGGGCCCAATTCTTCAAAAATGAAATATAATGCTGCTTGGATTAAAGCTCAAGTTGATGTTTGTGATGAAAGATTAAGAAACAGAACAAGTGAAGAGGTATAGTATTTTGCATTTAGTTTAAGAATTTGTATGTTTTTAAAAAATCCCTTTACTGTACATACATCAATCATGATACATGTTTTATTTGCTTCTCATTTTTGTTCTCTTTATATATCAAATAATTTCATTTTGAAGAAATTGGTTGTAGAAGTTTATTACATAAAATAATTTTATTCAATTTAAAAATGAATTATATTCCATTACTAGTATTCTAAATTAAAATTTCCTTTAAAATTTAATTCAAAATTATAATTTTTCAAGCTCTTGAAGACATCAGTTTTTTATATCTCATTATTTTGCAAAATGATTAACACTTTTTTTACTAGTTTTCATCTGGTTTAAAGTAATATGTAGATTATAAATTTGTTTAACTTTAAATATTTATCCTTTTACTACCATTTGAAAAATTTGTTTCTGTAGATGCCTATATGCTTTTGTGTATGTATAAACACACAGGGTAGGTGTGCTTGTTTTTACAAACTCATAAGGATGGTAAAATTGCTTTAAAAATTGGAAGTTTGTAAAATATCTCTAAAACTATTTTTTTTAAATTTTAACTGCTCTATATATGAAGTACTATTAAAAATTATATTTGCATTACATAAAAATCACTTACAAAATAGAATTCATGCATAGAAACAACTTTCATTTTACTAAGGAAAATCAAAGTAATCTTATTTTTTACTGTTTCAAAGCAATATTTTTAAAATACATCTTCCTATTTTTTCAATGTTTTATTGTTATCAAAAAAAAAAAAAAGTACCTTGATTTTGTTAACCATTCGTCTACTTGTTTTGCAGACAGTTGCAACACTGTATCATTTTCTTGTTTCATGTTTGAAATCATTTTCATTAATTGATTATTTCTTATTTTCATCCTTCATGTTCTCATTGATTTAATTATTTGGTAATTAATATAAAATTTCTTGATTCTACATTTAAATTGACATGAAGTTTCTGACAGCAGTAGGTTTCTTTGTGGAAATTTATGAATGAGTAACTTAAATCTTCAAATGAATGTTTTCGGTTTTATTCAAGTTGTATTCTAGTTTCTTTAATAAAGCATGCTTATAAAAATGACCTAGATATAATTGTTTCTACTACATCATTCTAAGCTTAGTATAATATACTGTGTACATTATACATTGTATATTGCCAATTTTACAAAATGTTTCCAAGCCGGGATCACTCCTTGCAAAAGTATCTCACAATAGTAGATATTATTATATTTTGATGCATTTGTTGTAAAAATATTAGATTAGGCCGGAGTCATTACATTTGAATTGCTAAAAAAAATCCAATATTTCAATATTAGCACTGTAGTTATGCACTATTCAAAGAATTAACCATTCTCAACTAAAAATGTTGAACTTAATTTTGTAATGATTTATAAAAACAATTTTTATTTTAAGAAGTGATAAAAATATGCACAAATAAAAGTTATCTAAAGTTAATTGCAAAAAAGATTTCTCAAAATTTTAGCTTATAAAAGGAAATTAAAATTATTGCATCTATGGTAAAATGTTATGACCTGCCAATAGTTTATGAAAATGAGTGTTTGTAAATTAGAGTTTTGTTGAAATGAGCATCTATTGTGTAGCTTTATATATATTTGTATGTATGTATGTATCATTTTTGTGGAACTTTTAGAAACTTTAAATTTCTTTAGATTTTTATTAGATAATATTACAAATTTCATGACTTAAATTTTAAATGAAATTCTCTGGAAAGAAGTGGTATAGATTTAAGCTAGACTATAATAGCAATTAGTCTTTTCTCACCAGTTTTTTGGGCATGACTGACACACGCACACACACACACACACACACACACACATATATATGATATGGAAAATAAGAAAAAGACTTAGGTAGTGATCTTAAAAAAAATTACTGATTTGAATGTCTTTTAAAGTTACTTATGTCAGGATATATTTAAGCTGAATAAAACATACAGTTCTGGATCTCTTCTTGCTTTGAGAAAGAAGCATGTGGCTCCTTTTCCTCTCATTTTAAAATATCATTTATGTATTACCACTGGGAGTAGAGAAAAAATATGGCAATAAATTCTCTCTTTCTATTTTCCCATGGTATATTCTTTTAAAAAAGAGATCTAATATGTACTTTTTCTGATATTGGAAAACACATTGTTTTGGTTTTCTTCAGCAAATACCTTTACATCTTTCCCAGTACGCTACCACCTGGAAATTCATTGAAGTGCAAATGGCAAGTGTCCTGATCTCAATATTTAATAACTTTGTAACTAAAAGAATTTTTAAGTATTGTAACCTAATCTGATTGTTTTTTACTAACCATGACACTTCATTTTGTCATGCAAAATATCATTTTGAGAAGCTGCTGATTATATTGCTTTGTATGTGTACACTTTTATATATTGAACTGTAATACTTCCTGTTTTCATATTTAAACTGTAACTTCAGTCTAAAGTGTTTTATTTTTTCAGCTTTTTACTTATTTCAGTATACATTGTATTAATTTAATGCTTGTCTTTCTAGTTCATAACTGGATTGCAACTTAAAATAATTTCTGTAAACTTAAAATATTTTTTGTATATTTTTATATGTTAAACTGTTGAAATTCATGTTTTTACATTTAAAAGGAAACTACTCAGAAGTGAATATTTTAGTTTGTTCAGTTTTTGTTCATTTTAATATTCTGCATAGAAAAATGTCTCAAAAGACCAAGATTCCTAAAATCTAGTTACATCGCTACTAACACAAAGATGTCGGGCATTCGCGGGTTCACTGGTGGCAGTTGTCTTGGCCTGCAGTGACCTGCTGTTATTTGATTTCGTCAATAAAGTGGTCATCATCATTGTTGCTTGACCAGCAATATGGTTCTCTGTTAGGCCAACACTGGTTGGCCAGCAATGCCATATTGGCAGCGCGTGATCTATGTAATTGCCAGTACATACTGATGTTTGGTTATCTATCAGCCTTGTGCTGTTTGGCTGTTGGTGGCTGCTTTTATCTACATGAAGTTAGTTATAATTTACTTATTTCTACAGTTAAATAAATTTTATTTTATCCTTTATCCATTTTTATTTGCTAATAATTTATATATTGTAAAGTTAACATAGAAATATTGGAAATACATTAAAATTAATATTGAATCTTTTTTGATTTTAGGAAAACATAAGGTTTCTTCCACATATGTGTTAAATGACATTAAATGCACTTTTAGTTGTTTAACAAATATACAGAAACAGGTTTAAAAAAAATAAATTTTCAACGCTTATTTTAGTAAGTTAACTATTTAGACCAAGTATTTCAGCTTATTTTTATATTCTATATTTTTAAAATATTTTTTTATTCTTATAAAATTTTATTACATTATTTCTAAATTTGTTTTTTTAATAATTCTTATATAAACAATAATCAGTTTATTGTTAAAATTGGAAATCACAAGATAAAAATTTCAACTAATTGTTTTATGATAATGGTTATTTTATAGAATTGTAAAGCACACACATTTTCTTTGTACATTAAAATTTCATCAGCCAAATCTATTAACTCCATAAAACAAGAAGTTGAGAATGATAATTATATCATATATGATCAACATTTTTTATTTAAATATGGGTTTTGTTGTGTTAATTCTTATAAAGGAAATTTGTTTTAAATATTCAGTTCATTATTTTTACTAAAATTAAATTTTAGTAAAAATAATAAACTGAACATTTAAAACAATTTAAAGAACATTTAAAAATTATAAATTTACTAAACTTAGAAAACAAAGGGGAATATAGTAATGCTTGTAACGTTTTTTACTTATGATGTTACTCAAAATAAGTATCTATATTTTTTTATTTACATTCAAAAATAAATTTACAAGTTTTCTTCATTTATTTAATTTACCCTTCAAATCTGGAATACTCTGGAGCAAATTTCGAAAATATGCCACCACATTCAGATTCATCCACTTTTTACACTATTTGAAGGTTTGCTCCCTGCGGTTACACTATTTAGAAAAAAAAAATTTTTTTTTTCAATATTTAGGAAAAGATATTCAAAAACAGAAAATCTTTAGGTAAAAAATCATGATAAATTTGTTTTTGTAATAAATTATCCATTCCTGTTTTTTTTTAAATTTATTGATATAACATTTATGAAAAGCAAAATAATTTTCACTGAAATAAAATGGAAATTTAATATTGAAATGTAAGTAAGAAGACATGAAAGTTTAATGTAAGAAATTTCCATTGTATGCTATATTAGACTTTGAATTGCTTTACTTCATAAATTTAATAATCAATGTGTTATTTTTACGAATGCCATCTTTGCTTTCACAATAATAAAAGAATTATTTGAAATCTTCAATATTTCTTTAACATTATACAAAAACTAATTTTTCTAAAATGGATTTTTAATATTGAAAGATATTCATTTTTAAAAGAAGACTAAAGGTTTATTAAAAATATATAATAAAAAACAGTAAATTGATTCAAATAAATTATAAAAATAGAACCACCAGGATATTCATGAATAATAGAAAATGTTAACATTTACGAAAAGTGGTAAAAATTGAATGGCAAAAAGCTAGCTGATGAGGCTATAAAAAATACGTAAATAAAAAATATATATAAAACTTATTTCTGCTTATTTAGGCATTATTTCACAATATTATAAATTGGAATAAGGAGAATCCCAGAAAACTCTTATTAAACTTAAATGTAGCAAAGCAATGTAGATCTAAACAATTAGTTCAAGGGTTTGATTCCCCACTTTAGGTGTTAATACATATAACAATGCCAATTTTTTCTCAGAATTAAAAATGCATTAAAAACTTAATTTGATATTATGAAATTCTTTAATACTGAATGCTTTTACTTAATTTCAATTTTATCCCTTTTAGAAGACGGAACAGTAATTATTGTAACATTATATTGCATATTGATATTTCTGTATACATATTGATCTTTTTTAAAGTGACAGTGTTTGGAGCTCCCTGTAGCGCGATCTAATTTTTGCAATAGTACCAAACTTGGTAGTTAAACTAATTAAGACATGGGAAACAGGGTTACATAAAAAAAAAAAAAAGTTCCAAAAGTCGTCGCTAGGGAATTTTGTGGTGCTGCTTATCTTACAATAACAAGAATTAGCATAAAAAGTGGGTATCAAAGAAAAATGTAAATGTTGCACGGTGACAGCATCAGTAATAAGAGCTATAAAAGCAGGTAGTAGACAGCTCTGACAAATCTCAGCTGAAGTAAACGAGCTCCAGTGGCCATGCCTCTCATGTTACCGGAACATGCCTTATTGGTGAAGCTGTATTATATGAATCAATTTAATGCATCAGCAGCTCTTCTCGAATTTCAAACCAGGAAAAATTACAAAAGAGCCCTAAATCGCTGAATGGTCTTAAAAAATGATTAAGAAGTTCGAGGACACAGGATCACTGACCATTCCCGCTGGGAGAGGATGTAAACCAGTATTAGAAGATGTAATAACTGATGTGACAACTGCAATTTCAAAGGATTGCAGGAACTGTGGAGAACGTTGTGCACAGAATCCATGGTGTTATTTCTGAGAACGGTGCTCATATTGAATGTGGTCTAATTCCTCACCAAGGAAGTTAATGTAGTAAATAATCATTAATTTAACTGTACAATTGTATGTGTTAGTATTTTTCTTTTCTCACATTTTATACATTGTAAATCACCACAAAATGCCCTATTGACGATATTTGGAACTAAAGTTATTTTTCACAGAATCCTTTTTCCTATATCTTGATTAGTCTAAATACCAAGTTGGTCCCATTTCGGCTATTAGATCACGCTACAGGGCGCTCCAAACACTGTCACTTTAAAAAAAAGATCAATATGTATATACATACACATATTAAACAGCACTAAGTAGAAAATGAAAAATAAACATTTATTCCTTTTAATAATTGTTTTATTAAAAGACAAATAGTTAAATTTATTGAAAGTAATTTTAATTGAATGACATAATAAAAATTCTAAGCACCTGACTTTAAAAATTCAATGCAATGTTTTAAATTGAAACTTTCATTTTCAAGATTATAATAAAAGAACATAATCAATTTATAACATTCACTTTGCATTTAACAGTTTAAAGAATCACACTCTGAAATAATAAAATATCAAAAATAGTTAAATATATATCAATTATAATGAAATCACTTTTTACAAATGAACCAGGATTACAGATATGTAATTTTCGATTTGTAGAGGATTTGTATAAGGAATTAATTTTATATATTAATCAGATTATGAAAATTATTCTTCAAATGTAGTATTGAAGTATGGTGATTCTAAATAACTTTTGCATATTTTAGTATTGTAAAAAAAGTTTCTTGAATTAATTCCATTATGATTCTTTTGAAAATTGTTCTCTTTTCATGGGAATCAAGTTTTTATATTTATGAAAATTAATAAAAGGAACTACTTTATTTTTATGCTCTATTTCTTTCAAAGATGAAATTTTCTGTTGACCCACATATTTGGAACAATTTTACTCACATCAAAATACTTACTCCTCATAAGGCTCACCTTTAGGAAAGTACGGGTTTCCCAATCTTGAGGTACCAAGGGATCTTGCTCTCTTTTCCTTTCCATATCTTGACAGTAAGTGAGGGAGCTCTTCATGAGTAGCTGCAGCTGCTGTGTTTGCTTCTTGCTTCTCAGGGACTGTCAAAATCCCTACATATTGGCCGTGCATAGAAACCCTTTGGATGCGAGGGACACTGTAGTCCTCAATGTATCAGTCAGCTGGTACTTAGCTGTACTCATTGCTAATCTGCTAGTGGTCAAGTAAAGGGGTCTCATCTTAGGGCTTGGTGGTAAGGGTGGTCACTGTCTCCAAGGGTGAATTCCAGCGTATAGATGTTGGCTAGCATTATGGTTAGTGCCAAAGCTGGAAATGTCTAAAGCCAGTGGCTACCATCCTTTTTAGGGATTTCTGGTGGGCAGTGCCATTGAGCCTGAACCTTTATAAATATTTTATTGACTGTAATTCTTTCCTCATTCAAGCCAATTCATGTACTTGTTTTATACTGGTAAGCACATCTGACACTTTTCTTTTCGAGTTAAAAGGTGTCACCTTTTCTAGTACAAAAACTGGTAACATATAAAATA
Organism: Latrodectus geometricus; assembly: GCA_026290005.1. NCBI lineage: Eukaryota > Metazoa > Arthropoda > Arachnida > Araneae > Theridiidae > Latrodectus > Latrodectus geometricus. The sequence goes on from JAPDSC010033274.1 coordinate 392,026, forward strand.
TTTAAAAATCATGATCTGGGAATCTTCTTGTTCAAATTGACTCAAAACAAGCTTTGATAATCAGTAATTAAAAAAAAATTTCATTTATTTCCAATCAAAACATCATTTTGTGAAACTTTAAATGAATCTTGTGGTGTTCATTCTTAATCAGACTTTATGAATTTTACAGAAGCAGAATATTTGGAAGAACTTTGTAATCAAGGAGTTTATGCTGTGTGACATATAAACATTTAATGTGACTGTAAATTTATTACCACCCAACACATAACTTTTAAGACACAAGTATTACTAAAATGCATGAAAGCAGGTTATATAAGTTGCAAACTTCATCCATACATTCCTAACATTCTTAAGTGTTTCAAATGTCAGGAATATGGTCATTCACAACAGGCATGTCAGAATACTGATCCAACATGTGAAAAATGTGCACAATCTGATCATGAAACTAATGCTTATACTTCAGAAATTTTCAAATGTTGCAATTGTTTTAGCTCACATGATGTGTTTCCCAAATCTTGTCCTTGTATAGATTTTAAAAAATGTTATTATATTTAAGATAAAGTAGAATATTATTTTCTCAGAAGCAAGACAAATTATTAAAAACAGAACACCAAAAGTTAGTATCTCCTATTCCTTAACTTTATACACAAAACTTATAACAGACACCATCCTGCAAAGTAGTTTGTTTACTAGTCAGTATCCACTCCACTTTCAACTTTGTCATTTAAATCAACTATTATACTTTCAACTACCATAGCTCTAAGAAATCTATATCAACTTGAAATAAATCTAAAACATGATGCAAAAATATAAAACGAAAAACTTGTGGAAAAGGCTTTAAAAGAACAATTGATATACCTTCTGAAACAGATATGAAAAGGGATTCTTCTATTTCTCAGGCTGTTTCAAAATGTAGAAAAGAAAAACAAATAAAACATGCTCTAGGTGGCATTAATTTCAACTGTTGTGCTTCTCAGAAAGACATGGGAATTATTAATAATAAGTTTTCTCATTTTTCTGGCTCTCATAAGTTTATTTTCATATTTTCATTTTTATTAGTCATTTATCTCAACATTCTCAATTAGTTCTTATCCAATGATTTATTCAAGCACTTCATTTTATCAAAGATTACTTCATTTTCAGCATAGCTTATTCTGTTGGAGGATCTTGCACCAGTAAAATCAAATCAAAATACTTAATTGCTAATAAATTGGAAAAAAAACCAAACTTGACTCATGCTGCTATTTAGCATCAACATACCAAGGAAATATATTGAGAAAATTTAGTAAAATAAAGATTTTAGCTGTAAAATTTGTTTTCAAATCTTGAGTCTTTTGTTTATTTAAAAATTTGAGTTTTTAAGAGAAATAAAAATGTCAACTCTTAAAATTACTGGATCTTAAAAAGTAAAAATTATTTGTGAAACATTGTTTCATTTTTTTGCTATTAAGTTTTGTTTGGTTATATGAAGAAATTGTGAAATGTTTCATTTTTTAAGTTTCTTATTTGACAGTAATTTTAAATACTTTATTTTAGGACTGAAGAACATTTTGTTTAATGGAAACTGAATAAACTACATTTTATTTAACCAATACCAATACTTTAAAATTTTTACTGATTCTTCTAAGGTAGCAAAATAAGATTTTACGATTTTTTTATGTTCTGTAGCAATAGTATCAGTTACTGCACTTTTAATTTAGTAAATATTTGATAATCAGAAAAATTGGGAATTTCAAATTACATTGTGATCATAACCAAATACTGAATCTAAATTTACATCATGAAATTTCTATTATAAAGAATCTTACTTCCTTTTTATGCTTATTATATTTAATTTATTTTCATGAAAAATACATTTTGTTTTTCGTATTTTTAAAGCATTAAAGTTATGTGACATTTAGATCAATGGTTCTTATTCTCTTTATTATTTAGTACACAAAAAATTCAAATGTTTCTATTTAGTATATTATTGTTTAATTATCATAGTCTAGCTCATCAAAGCAAAATTGCTAAGTATGAAACCAAATGTTGGTCTATTAGAAAATTCGTAAATATGCTTTGTTTACACTTCATTTTTAATGTGAACTGATTAGCATATGAGGAATGTTATTAAAAAATATTAGTGGCAAGTATTGTCTTTATTTGAAAGAAATTAGAGTGTACTTTAAAGGAAGTATAGAAAGAGAAGGAGAAATGTTTTTTTCTGTAGAATATAGAAAACATTTTTTCTTATCTGATTTTGACAGCTTTGTACCTTCTGTTTTTATATTCTAAAATGAAATTTGATGCACTTATCTCCATATTTGTCTAATGTTTTCCTTTTTAATTTATCAATTATTAATGTATTTTAAATTAATGGCAGTTAATGCATGGAAATATAATCCTTTTGGAATAATTGTGTTTTATTTCTGAAATTTATCATAGCTGTAAACTTTTTTATAAATGAAGAACCGATGTTCTCCTCAAGTTACGTTTTTATATTGCTTTATAATCAATTCATTCGAAATACAATTAAAAACTTGGACAATGAAGTGAATATATTTATTATTAACAATTTTTATTTTCCCTGTATTAACCAGTTTTCATGCTTGATTAGTTTTTCCTTCCAGTAGTTAATTTCGTTTAAAACCATTCCACTTGTTTTTGTTT